>CABHPH010040406.1:0-13862 GCA_902168325.1 Peromyscus nudipes | reverse complement strand
CTGCCTCTGCCTCCCAAGTGCTAGGATTAAAGGTGTGTGCCACCACCGCCCGGCTAACTGATACATCTCTTAAGACCTCCAGGCAACAACATTTGTAGTTCCATGACTGTAGATGTAACCAACCGCCTTATTAATTAATGACACAAAGCCAATGTAAGGATGAAAGCCCAAAGAGGTCAGAGCTAAGAATCTTACCCGCTTTTCTGCCAGCTAGCTTCTCCCGCCAAGAGAGTTCTCCGAAAAGGCGTGTTACTTCCTGTGCGTTTGACTTATATAGAGTCCTTGTTCTTCCTTCTCATTGGTTGTAAACCCAACTACGTGACTGCCTCGTCACTGCCTCTCTGTCTTCTACAGTTGGTATTGAGATTAAGGGCGTGTGTCTCCAATGCTGGCTGTATCCTTGAACACACAGAGATCTACCTAGTTCTGCATACCAAGTGCTGGGATTAAAGGCGTGGACCACCACCGCCCCTTACCAAGTGCTGGGATTAAGGGCATGGACCACCACCACCCTGGCTTTCGCTATGGCTTGCTAATAGCTCTGACCTCTAGGCAACTTTATTTATTAACATACAAATAAAATCACATTTCAGTACAAATAGAATACCACTATAAATAACTTTGTGGGGTTTGCTTTTATAATCCTTTGGCTAACAATAGCCAGGGCCTTACCTAGAGAACTCTCTCTGGTTTGGTCCTGGCCAGTCTGTTTTTTACAAAAAGCCTATAAATTACTAAAACCAAAACTTCAAGTCAGACTGGTCAATCTCTAATATGACCCGGGACCCACAATAGAAAGATAGCTTGCCCAGGGCTAGGCACCATCACCTGAGTTAGCAATCTCCAGTGGGAAGCCAGAGGATCAGACCCAGAGTCTCTACCGTGAACTGTGCTGTCATGGTCAAGCCACAGACCTAGTAAGGCCAACCTAGAACAGCATGACCATCTGTAACCTTATCTAAAGGAGATATGTGGACTTTTCTCAGGTGATTTCTGCAAACCACTCATTTCCAGGAATAGAATCTGAAACCTCCTCTGACTGCAGCCTCCTCCTCCTTAGGTGGTTGAGATAAATAGGGCTCAGAACCAGCTAGAAAACTGTAGAGAGCAAGGGCTGTGTGAGCCAGGAATGATAAAGAAACCCGGGGAAGACCAGAGTGACCATCCCAAGTCCTCCTCCTTTCTTCATCCAATTCTTCATAGGACATCAGAACTCCACACCTCACCTCTTTACTTCTTGAACATCCTGAGTCTGAATTCCACTTTTAGATAAATACCTTAACTGAGAGAAGAGGTCAAAGTCACCACTGCTGAGGTAAGTGAACGGTTTCTAAGTTCAGCTTGGCCATTAACCCTACATGTGTGATAACATGAAGAGTGGAACACTGACACTGGGGTAGGAGAGCTTGGGATCTCTACTCAGGGAGCATTCACAGAAGCATCCTTCTGGGGCCATCTTCTGTGCCACAGAGCATCCCACAGCAGAGAAGCAACAGCCCTTCCATCCACCTGCTTGTCCCGGGCTTTGCTGGTCTTCTGAAGCAGTCAAACTTGGAGACAGACAGCAGACTGGGCTACCCAGATGCTCTTGGAGCTGTAAGCTCCTCATTTACCCCATGGAGATAAAATCCCAGATCAGCAATAACCACAGACAGTCTCTGGTGGATCAGGTTGAGCCCTCTGGCTTTCAGAGATTCTGCTGCTCTCAGGCACTTGTTAGTCTGATGGATCCACCTTTGTAGTTCTTCCTGTTTCTCTATTGCAGTTTGCAAAACACTTTGCTTTGCATGTCTTCAGGGCTTTGACTGTAATGACTTCGAGAGTTTCTTTTTCTGCTCTGTGTACCTGGTGTTCTACAAGCCTCTTGTATCTATCTGGATGTGCTTTTATGTCCCTAAATTTGGGGACATTTTTGCTAGAATTGCTTGAGAATGTTTTCTATGCTGTTGGAATGGAGATCTCCTTCTAAGCCCATATGTTTCACGATGTTCCAAAGGTCACATGTGGTCTGTCCATAGGTTTTCCCATTTTTTATGGTCATCCCTGACCAAGTCTTCCAATTTCTCTAGATTGTCTTCAACTCCTGATATTATCTCCCCAATATGATCCACTCGGTTGGTAAGCCTTTCTACTGAGCATTTGTTTTAATGTGTTTTTAATCTCTAGCCTCATTTAAGTCAAGACTTTCTTCAATATTTCTCTTTATTGAATTACATTTTCATGTCCTGTATTGATCCCTGTCTTTCATTCAGCTGATTGCTTGAATTCTCTTTCTTTGATCACATTTACATCATCCTTTAGAATTCGTTATCTGGAACTTTATCTAAGTCATTCTCATGAATGCTGTTACTCTGGGGTTTATATTTTTTTTTAGAGAAGATGAGCTGTCTTGGTTTTTCATGTAACCAAGCTTTTGTTTTGAAATTTGCTTAGATCAGTGGTTGGATTTTCTTTTGTATATATCTACTGACTTACTTATTTTCTAATAGGAAGCAGTTGGGTGAGCTTTGAGGACACTGATACATGGGGTGGGCAGCAGGGGTCAGGTGAATGTGGATGTTTGAGACTCAGAAGTGAATGCTGACCTCCCTGGGTGAGTCGGTGAGTAGACAACCTACAACTCTGACAGGCCAGGCAGTGGGTGGGCAAGAGGCCTGGCAGGCACTGGAGGTTGCAGGATCTGCAGTCTCTGAAGCACAGGGAATCACCTCATGGAGTGGGGAGAGGGTAGACAGCAAGGTGAACAGGCTACCAGCACTAGTATGTAAGTGGTGACCTCATGGGCAGTTGGGCAGGTGGGCTCTGACCAGTGTTTTGGAGACAATATTATACAGTGTCGCCCTGACTGGCCCATGTCCATCACTGTAATGTTGTTAGGCAGATTCTGTGAATTACATTCTTTGGAGTATGGTCTCCTCATGGCTGCCCTTGCCTCTAACAGTAATATTTCTTTCTTTTTTATTTTGAATTTTCTTTAATTTAAATGCTTGCCATGCAGCAAAGGCCCTTTGGTTCATTGAAATATACGAGCACCTTCCCTTCTCCTCCCAGTGGTCCCGTCATTACCTCCTGCTCCCTTCCAAATTCATGGCCTCTAATTCTTTATCACTGTGACATATCTGTGAACAAATAAATATAGAAACCCAACCTGCTGAATGCAGTTAGTGTAGCTTGTATATATTGATATACAGATAGATACTGATAGATACATAGATAGATAGATAGATAGATAGATAGATAGATAGATAGATAGAAAGGCAGGCAGATAGTTATTAGGGCTGAAACTTTGCGACTGAATAATCATTGGGGAGCTCATCTCTGGGTTGGACTAATTCTCCTCTCTGCAGCTTTGTACCACTTGTGACTCTTCCTCTAAGTGTGACAACCCACGCCATTTCCCACGTTCACTTTGAAATGTCAACTGTTGGTGCCATTGTTCAGGTCTAGTTTAAATGGCCATATGTTGAGGCTCCATGGATCTGTCATCCTGGTCATGTCGAGAAGACTCGGTCTTGCAGCAGACTTAGTGTCCTCTGACTCTTGTAGTCTTTCCGCACCCTCTTCTGCAGCGTTTCCTGTGTCTCAGGTGTAAGGCTTGTGTTGTCACGGATCCACTGAGGCTGGGAACCGCAAAGTCAGTTGTTCTCTGCATTTGTGCAGTTGTGGCTTTCTGAAGTGATCTCTGACTGCTGAAAAAGAAGAATGTTTGATGGCGAGGGAGAGCTCCACTTACCTGTGGGTATAAAGATAAGTATTTAGAAAGCAGATAGGAATTATATTGGGAGAGGAAAAGCCATAGTGGGTTCTCCTCTGAGATCTATGACCTCACTAGCAACAGGTGGGTGAGTAGGTTTTCTGTTACCAGGCATGTTTTCTTCTTGTTCAGCCAGTCTGTAGTCCAATTAGACAGCTGGGTATTACCACCAACACATAAATGCCACCACTACACCTTTAGAGTTATCTCAATGTGATGATCATCATTGAGGCTTATAGGTGTCACAGCTGGGTAGGATTATTGAATTCTCTCCTCCCTTGGCAACTTGCATAGCACCTTCTGATATTATGAAAGTTAGTATTTGGGGAGGAGACTATGGCTTAGCTGCATCTTGATTTCTCTGATCTTGTATCTGAAGTGTGTGGTGTCTTCAGTAAAAGGGCCCCTCAACTTCTGGGGCTCAAGCAAGGGCAACAGCAGTAGGCTGTGTTGTTTGGGAGTATCATGGACTCCCCTGACCCACAACTCAAGAGAAGTTTCTCATGCCTGACAATGAAGTTTCTGTTACTTTATGGCTCAGAGGGGAGGCATTATCAACCAAGTGGCATAACTTCATTTAAAATACACACACACACACACACACACACATAATATTTAGGAACATATGAAATAATTCGATTCCCAATATATTCTTTTTCTATAGCTTTAACTCTTTCTCCAATTAAATCCTAGTGTTTTCTGGAATATCTGAGCCAGCATGGTTTTGAGAAATGTAATGACCTTAAAAATCCAGTCAGCAATATGTAAGACACTTGTCAGAGTTCACCCAGGATATCCCTGTCAGGGCCTTCTGTGGAAACTCTGGTTCTTACTTTGTCTTTATTTCTGACCTAATCACCCCAGAGACCACAATACAGGGATGTACGCAACTGAGCAACTGAACACCAGGAAGCAGGGGTCACTCACTTAGGAGTCTGCTTCCATGGAGCCCATGTCCCACCTCTGCTAAAAGAAGAAAGGGGGATTACAGTTAGTTGGACATCTCTTTTCAATTCAGTCGTTTCCATCCCTCGTCCAGTGTCATTTACTCATTATACAATAACCATGCAAAGAGACCAGACTCTGCCTTTCTCTTTCTTGTCACTCTCCATGGATTTCCCACCTGCCTCTAAGCTTCCATAGGCCAAAGCGGCTTATTTATTAACCAATGTGAACAACATATATTCACAGCATACAGAAAGACATCCTCCAGCACTTCCCTTTTTCTATCTAATCAAAAAGGAAGGTTTTGGCTTTAATATAAAAAATATACAGCCGGGAGGTGGTGGCGCACGCCTTTAATCCCAGCACTCGGGGGGCAGAGGCAGGCAGATCTCTGTGAGTTTGAGGCTAGCCTGGGCTACCAATTGAGTTCCAGGAAAGGCACAAAGCTACACAGAGAAACCCTGTCTCGAAAAACCAAAAAAAATACACACACACACACACACACACACACACACACACACACACACATATATATATAAAACAATTATCAAGCAAGAATTATAGTTAAAATATCTAGTCTATTTGTATTTGGCAAAATTAAAGAAAATATTTTTTCATCTAACCTGTATTTGTGAGTCTAAAGTTTCATACCTAATTTATCTTTTATCATAACCCAGGAAAATTATAACTATCTAGTCTTCAACTAATTCAAACACCCCAGAATTATATAATGTTACCTAAGTAAACAAGAAATGCTTTGTAAGCAACTTCCAAGATTCTGGAAATGACAGAGACAGCTGGCTGCCTGGACATTCACCCAAGTTCCTCTGCAACATTGGGATATTCATGTTCAGACTATAGACCTAGAGTCTCTCAGTGGCTTCTCCCTGTGTCCTGCACAAGGTCTGGCAGTCTCCTCTGTGAAGCAGGAACCTGAAGGACCATCTTGCCTTGTTTTGGCAAAATTTAGTGGTCCTTTTTCCATGGGTCCTGCATGTCCAGTCTATACAACATTTTGTGAAGCATTCCAGGCAAGAACAGTTTCTTGTCCAAATGGCTAACTTTTGCCAAAAAGAAAGAAAACTCCATATGGAGTTTCTTCGATGCCCATCATCTTCTTTGAAGCAAATAGGTGCTTCCAGGAGTAGACCTGTCTCGTTGTCCAGAAAATCTAAGTTTTTAAAATGTTTTAAGTGCCATATTCTGTGGGTCTTTGAGGTGTTTGAAGATTACCTACCTAATTGAAATATATCTATGTATACCTAGAAAACTTAACTAACATAACTATATGTGTGATTATCATAGATGACTACTAATCTGTATTTCTTAATTATACATTATAATTTTAAGTGAGTTACATAAACATAATACCTTAAACAAGAGTAGAAATATATATAGTCTAACAAAATTAAATTTAAATTTGTATCAATAAACTAGACTCCATAGTAATGTAAGACATTTTAAACAAGTTGTTGGTCTTTGAAAGTAGATTCAATAATCTACCCTTTTATCCTATCACATCTATATCATATCCCCTTTTTTTCTTTTAGAAAGAGATTGATTATGACCAATTACAATTTGTAACCAACCCCTAAACAAAAACAAACATCCATAATCCATTTTTGGGAATGTGGGCATAATTTTCTAGGCTACCTCCAGCTGTTTGGGGGCACTGGTAGTCTTATGGAAACACACAAAAAAATTTAGGATTATGGTCAAGTCCTGACCCGAGTAGTCTATGGAGTTGTATTCTCTGAGTCAATTGCCTTGAAGCTGTTCTGGATGTTAGATCATCTGGAGAACTCTCAGGGGGTCTTCCATGATGGAACCATATTAATCTGGAAGGAATCCACAGGTTCTCATCTTCTGTAGAAACAAAAGCAAACCTCTTTTCCAAAGCATCATATCCTCACACATGAATTTTGAAGTCAAGATACCTTTAAAATATACTTATTGGTTCAACTGAGTAGTCTTTACAATCAAATGTCTTTCTGCATCAGAATTCTCAAAGACAATATGATCCAGACTCTCTGTGTGATTTCCATCTTTATGTGGGTATTTTTTACATTACTTTTACTGTCTCTTTAAAGACTTTATTTTTTGAAATTATCTATTTCTTTATATAACTATCTATCCTCCTTTTCCTCTTTCTTCCAAGCCTACGTACATTTTTTGCATATAATGTAAACCATTTAGAGGTTTATTCCATCTGAATCTATCTTTTTGTATCTATAATCCTTTTCTGATCATTGCAAATGGCAGCATGGCTAAGACTGAAGCGGCAGCCCTGGCTGCTGACTCTGCCCACTTTATCTTTTCAATATGGCAGAGGTACCCATGAGAGTCACACTTACCCCGCCAACTCTGGGGTCCATGCTATCATCAGACAGCATGCAGCTGACCCAGAAACCCTTTTTGTCTGTACAAATAAGAGCCAAATCCACCATGTAGTGTGCTGCACATCTTGGAGACAGCTCTGTGTACCGAGGTGGGAATCCATCATGCTGCGCTCAAGCCTAAATGCTGCCCCATCTCACAGCCCACATGAGATATGAAGTAGGAAGCTGTTTTTGGCTCTGTTTTAGAATCTCTTAAGTTCTCTCAGGTTTTAGGTAGAAACTTGAGCCAACACTTTGGGCAGCCAAATGTAGATGGAAGGTTTCTCATGTCCCACCTGGCTCCATGGCCCTGTGTTTCTCTGGTAAACCCGCCCCATAGTCAAACATTCTCTCCCACCTGAGTCCTACAGCCACTTAGTCCCAAGTGAACACACAGAGGCTTGTATCATTTACAAACTCTATGGCTTATGACCCAGGCTTCTTACTAGCTAGCTCTTATATCTTAAATTAACTCATTTCTACTCATCTATGTTTTGTCCTGTGTTCGTTGGCTTTATTAGTCTGCTGGCGTGTTACTCCTTGGAAGGCTAGCATATTCCCATACTCTGCCTTTCTCTTTCTTGTCTCTTTGGATTTCCCGTCTGCCTCTATGCTGCCTTGCAATAGGCCAAAGCAGAGTATTAATTAACCAATGGGAACAACATATATTCACAGCATACAGAAAGACATCCCCCAGGAGCCAAGAGAAGAGACGAAAGACTGGATCTGATGTGGGACAGGGTCAAGGGTCCTGCTTTACTGTGCCAGAAAACACCAAGGCTATGCCCTGGTTTAACTAATGATAACAATTTCTCTCCTCTCTGCTCCATTCAGCTTCTTCCAGACAGAGCCATGGCTTGGGCCCACAGCTTTGTTGAATTCTTTAAGAATTTTAAGAGGGAAAGCAAAATCCTCTCTGAGGAAACCATCACCTTGATTAAATCCCACATTGAGAAAAATAAGCTCCAGGAAGCACTTTCTATAATTCAAAATGCACTGAGAGACATCGAGAATGCCCCCCTGAACATTGCTGTGACAGGGGAGACAGGCGCAGGGAAGTCCACATTCATCAATGCCCTCAGGGGGGTGTGGGATGAAGAAGATGGTGCAGCCCCCACTGGGGTGACAGAGACAACCATGGAGATAAAGCAGTATGACCACCCCAAGTTTCCCCAGGTGAAAATCTGGGACCTGCCTGGCATTGGGTCCACTAACTTCCCACCACAAGACTACCTAAAGAAAATGAAGTTTGCAGAGTATGACTTCTTCATTATCGTCTCTGCTACACGCTTCAAAGAAAATGATGCACAACTAGCCAAAGCCATAGAAAAGATGAAGATGAATTTCTACTTTGTCAGAACCAAGATAGATGTTGACTTATATAGTGAACAGAGGAGTAAACCTAAGTCTTTCAATAAGGAGAATGTCCTGATGAAAATCCAAGATGACTGTTCAAAGAATCTCAAGAAGGTTTTCTCTAAAGAGCCTCAAATCTTCTTAGTCTCTAACTTTGATGTGTCAGACTTTGACTTCCCAAAGCTGGAGACCACCCTATTGGATGAGCTCCCAGCCCACAAACGCCACATCTTCATGCTGTCCCTGTACAGTGTTACTGAGGGCACCATTAACCTCAAGAGAGATTCCTTGAAGCAGAAAGTCTGGCTAGAGGCTGTGAAGGCTGGAGTATTGGCCACCATTCCACTTGGTGGCATATTCAAGGATGAGTTAGAGAATCTAGATGAAACATTCAACCTCTACAGGTCTTACTTTGGGCTGGATGATGCCTCATTGGAAAAGATTGCTGAAAATTTTAACATGTCTGTGAATGAATTTAAGGTGCACCTTCGGTTTCCCCATTTGTTTGCAGAAGACAGTGATGTGCCCTTAGGAGACAGACTATTGAAATATATCAAACACGTTTCCTCCGTTACTGGTGGACCACTTGCTACTGGCATTTACTTCAGTAAGACTTACTATTTGCAGAATCTCTTTCTTGATACTGCTGCAAATGATGCCATAGCTCTTCTTAATAAGGAATCTCTTTTTGAAGAGAAGGTGGGACCGTATATATCTAAGCCCCCTGATTACTGGGAATGATGGGAAAACGAGGCACAAGCTCCAATCAGTATTTACTTTTCGCCTTGCTTTGGACACTGACTCATAACCTACTCCAGAGTAACAAACCTTGTCTGTGGAGCACCAGAGCGTTCATCCTTTTCCTCTTCTGGAGGCAGAAGCTCACTGTGTCAAGTGTTCAATGGTGCTGTAGTAGTAGAAGAAGAATCATCAATACTGTGTGAATGCATGAGGAAACCTCATTTCCATTAAAATTGTATGTAAATAACACATGATAATATGGATTTGATTTGCAATTCTGTTATGAAATGAATCCTAGATCTTTAACCCCTGTGAAAGTCTTCACACACTTCTGTATTCTCACACTGCTTTGAGGGGTTTCTGGAACAGCAGCATCTGGTGCCCAACATTGTATAGACAAACACATCTCCTTAAAAGGTGTGAGCCCCACACAGGAGGCATACAACAGGTGGGGACTGTGACCATTAGCCAAGTTCCATCCCAGAGGAGCTTGGTTAAAAAAAAAAGAGTAAACATACTTATAGATCCACTTGGTCCATACAAATAAAGAAATCTATTTCATACCCTTCAAGGCAAATCTGAGTGAATTGGGAATTCACACTATGTGAATGGCCACTGAAACTCTTTATTTGACCTAGTGGCATTAGGAGCCTTGATGTGTCACCCAGTATACCCTTTTCTTCAATCAGCCCTGCCCACAAATGTTCATTGTAATGAACCATTGGTCCAGGTCAAGGCCTCTGCCACACCATGATCACGACACCCTCACAGTAACTCCCCTTGGTTATCCTGCTGTTGCCCCAAGACCTGGAGAAGCTGTGGCTACTGCTCTGCAGGACCAGTCCCTTCCCATGCTCCAGCGGGTCATAGATGGGGTAGATGATAGAGTAGGCCAACCTAAGGCCAGTATCTGGGTCTGGATGGTAGCTGAGCTCTTCAGTCCCAGCTGCTGGGATCATCCCCTTCAGTAGTGGTGTGGAGCCAGCTCTCCTAGATCCCTGTCATTGGGACTAGCTCTCCCATGGCCATGGTGTGGTGTGGGGCCATCTTCCTTGTGTGCTGAGGCCAGCTCTTTCATGAGGTTTGGTACCAGCTCTCCTGCTGCATTGTCCAGCAAGGGGCAGGGCCAGTGATGGAAGGGACTGACTCAGCAATGTCCTTGGATTTCAACACTGCTGGATCCTATGTTGCCCTGTAATAACATGGATCATTGACATCAACACACACCCCAGCTACAGCAGGAACATGGGCCCATACATGGCCCTCAGCAGCATCTTGGGCCCTGATGTCACCATGGCCCCAGTGGAAGCACAGGCTACCCCGATCAGTATGGTTCCCACGGCAGCATGACCCTCAGACAGCAACATGGTCTCAGGTGACAGACCAGACCCCAGGTATCTGCACAGTCCTCGGTAGTAACAGGAGCCACAGACATCAACTTAGTCGCTGACTGCTATAGGGCCATGGTCCCAGACATGGCTACAGCAGCAGCCTAGGAAACACCGTAGCCACTCAGATTGGCATGTCCAGGGGCTGGCAGGGCTCTCAGACACCCATAGGGCCACTGGTTGAGGCCTAGACCCTGGGGATCCCTGTGACCTTTGGTGGCAATATGGGTCATGGACGTCAACACAGACCCTAGCTGGGGTAGACCCCAGACCCAGACATGACCATAGACAGCAACTCTTCCCATATGTCACCCTGGTCCTGGGTGACAATCAGGCCACCCATATCAGTGTGATCTCGACTTCCTTCCCTTCTTCAAATCAGCCTCTTTGCACATCACCTGGACCATTCTGCTTCTCTTTGTCTCTCATTTCTCCACAATGTATTTGCTCATCATAATGGCATGGACAAGCCCAGTGCCTTCAGCCAGACTGGGGTGTGAGGACCAGGATGGCCTGTGGTGGCTTTGACCTTTGCCCAGTGGCACTGGACGGGCCTGTGGATGCTGTCAGCCAGCCTGGACTGTGGAAGAACAATCATAATATGAGGCAGGACCCTCTTCTCAAGGCAGGGGATTCTGGACTGAATGAAGTGGGTAAGGGTAGTTGAACATGAATGCTTTTTACCCCTCTCTTTTTCCTATGTTTGCAATGGGACCGGCTCTCTCTGGCTTCTACCGCTGTGGTTTCCCCACTGTGGTGCAGTATAACCTTGAACTGTGACGGAAAGGAACCCTGTCTGCTGTAAACTGCTACTGCCAGGGTATTTTGTCACAACAACAGAAAAGAAACTCAGACTGACAACTAACACTGTTGTGGGTAGCTGTTCCAGATTTGACCTGGAAGTACTACCCCCACTGAGGCTTCAGGTAACTGTCACGCCTACCTATGACCTGCCCCTGAGGTGGGGCCAAGACAGGAGCTCTCAAGACCTGAGATCCAGATGTGCCAGCTCTCTTGGTTCATGGTATTCCTGGATGTTGGACGGTCGACCGAGCAGAGTTCTCCAGAGAACACCACTGGACTGCACTTCACTCCTCCCGGACCCCATAATCTATCCCTTTACTTGTTGTAAGTAAAACCCCAAATAAACCTTCCTTTAAACTACATGGAGTTGCCTTAATACTTCCACCAATATCTTTGGGGGCTGGAGAGATGGCTCAGTGGTTAAGAGCACTGGCTGCTCTTCCAGAGGTCCTGAGTTCAATTCCCAGCAACCAAACTCAACTCAAACCTGTATAATTTCCATACTTACAGCTTTCCTGCCATAAGAGGAGAGATGCATGCATGGCATTCCAAGAGCAGAAAATAAAGTGCATTTTAGCTCAGTTTTAGAGGTCTCCAGAAAAACAGATCAGTAGATCAAGGCCTGTGTCCTCTTACAGCTCTGTCAATGTCCACAACATATTGACATCAGTTGCTGCTGTATGTGGTCACCCAAATACCTGACAAAAACAGGGGAAGGTCTGCTGTATCTCAGAGTGTCAGAGAACTGCAGGCCATCACTCCAGAGGTGGCAGGTGGCAGAAGCAGGGAGGTCCATCCAAGCAGAAAGCTGTCTGTAGGGCAGCAGAGAAGAAGCAGATAGAGCTGGAGGACAGGAGGCAGGCAATTTAAAGTCCTGGCCCTCAAGATCTACTTCCATCCCCTGGCCCTCGCCCCAGGCTCCACAGCATTAAACATAGGAGCCTGTGGAACACACTTCAGATTCCAACCATAATACTACTGTATCCATACCGTATTCTCTTTCTGAAAACCTGGACATCAATGCAGGAGTTGATGTTACAATTGCATCCAAAAGCCTGGAGCAAGAAGTCTCTCTCCTTTGGTAATGTTGTATCTTGTTCAGTGGCTAGGTGGATGTAATTCACAATATGGAAGTTTGTCCAATGTGTCCCCTCACTTGAAATGTAGTATCTAAAGACAGTTTCAGGTCAGCTCTACCTGATGGTTAGTACCTCTGGATAGTACAACTTGACTGGGTTGCCATGTAAAATTCATCTCCCCAGTCCCCATGTTAATCGTTTCTCATTTTATTCCATCCTTTACATTCATGGGTGTGTATGTATAAAGATATGTACATCTAAAAATATACACATATTGCAGTGTCCTTCAATACCTCTAATCACAGAGGAAAGCCATTACTGCAATGTTGCAAGAGAAATTGGTCAACAGCTGCCATGGCCTGTACTTAATGAACTCTATCTCTGAGGGTGGGAGCCTCTTGGGGCTATTTACAGGAAATTACATTACAAGTCCATCTCACTGCCCACGAATAACAATACACTTCTGCCAACTCAGACCGTGGTATCTTAGTCCCCAGAGGTTGGGGTTTATTTATTCCATTGACTGGTTAGAATGGCTGGTTGAGCAGAGACTGTGGAAGAGGGGCTGATGTCTGGAGTCTCTGTTTCTGATTGTCTGGAGACACAGCCGTCCCTTCTCCCTACCATACACACATTCTTACTGATGTCCTGTCTAAGCCCTGACCACAAACTCCTCCTTGGTTTCACTGTGGAAGACACAACACAATTCTGGTTGTTGAAGAAGTAGAGTAGAACAGCTCACTTCATCATACCTGCAGCCCTGACTCATGTTTTTCTGTCAATGTATTCTGAGATAAGGAGGGGAGTGAGGTGAGCAGTAGATCGAAATTTCTACTCTCCAGTCTTGCCTTGCTCAGCTGTCCTGATGAATCCCTTCCACCTGTGGTCCTGCAGCTGCTTGTATAATAATCACTCAGAGGCTTTTATTAATTACAAACTGTATGGCCTATAGATTCAGCTACTTGCTAGCTAGCTCTTTCATCTTAAATTAACCCATTTCTATAAATCTGTATGTTGCCACATGGCCATGGCATTACCGGTCTGCTGACATCTTGTTGCTCCTTCTGTGGCAGGATAGCGTCTATTCCAACTCTGCCATTCTTCTCTCTGGATCTCTGCTTGGATTTTCCACCTGGCTGTAAACCTCCTTGCCGTAGGCCAAAACAGCTTTATTTATTATCCAAATGGGAGCCACATATATCCACAACATACAGAAAGACATCCCACAACAAAGAGCAGCCACCGTTGTCCCTGGATAGCAGGTTACAGGGAAGCGTATTCCTTTAGAGACTTGATTTCACAGTGAGACGTGCAAGGAAAGAGTGAGTCAAGGTCACATGTGGGAGCAGAGTCTGTGAAAAACCCAATCTGCTCACATCAGAGCTAAGACACCTCCACTGGCTCTGAGAGGAACACC
>CABHPH010040404.1:0-23977 GCA_902168325.1 Peromyscus nudipes | reverse complement strand
TTTTTAAGTATGTGCTGTGGGATATTCTGTATGCTGTGAATGTGTTGCTCTGATTGGTTGATAAATAAAATGCTGACTGGCCAGTAGCCAGGCAGGAAGTATAGGTAGGATAAGGAGACAAGGAGAATTCTGGGAAGAGGAGGCTGAGTCAGGAGACTCCAGCCTGCAGTCCAGGGAGCAGCATGTAATGACACAAGGTAAAGCCACAGAACACAGAATGATTTATATTCATCATGCTCAGCTAACTGATTTACAATGTGTGTAAAAATGTACGTAGGCTTGGAAGGGAGAGGAAAAGGAATATAAAAAGTTACATTTAAAAAATAGAAAGTTTTAAAAAATAAAGTATTTACAGAGAAAGCAAAAGTAATATAAAAGATAAGCCACATAAAGATGGAAATCACACAGAGAGTCTGGATTACACTGTCTTTGGGATTTTTTACTGCAGAAAGACATTTGATTGTAAAGGCTGCTCAGTTAAACCAATATGTATATTTTAAAGGTATCTTGACTTCAAAATTTGAATCTAAGGATATGTTGCTTTGGAAAGGAAGCTCTGCTTTTGTTTCCACAGAAAGAAAGAGGCTATGGATTTGTTCCAGGTTAAGATTCATCAGGTTTGACCAGCCAAGACCCCATGAAAGGTCTCTGATGACACCATAGCCCAGATGATCCAATATCCAGAATGGTTTCAAGGCAACTGGCTCAGACAATGCAGCCTCACAGACTACTCCAGTCAGGACTTGACCATAATTCTTAATTTTCTCAGGATTCCCATAAGAATATCAGCAGGAAGTAGCCTAGAAAATTACATCCACATTCCCAAAAAATGGACTATAGATGTTTGTCTTTGTTTAGGTTGTTGGTTACAAATTATTATTGGTCATAATAAATCTCTTTCTAAAAGAAGAAAGGAGGATATGATATGGAGATATAGGATATAGATCTGATAGGATAAAATAGTAGATTGTTGAACTTACTTTTAAAGAGCAACTTACTTAAAATGTTTTACATTGGTATAGATTTTAGTTTATTGATACAAATTTTAAGTTGATTTTGTTATACTATATGTATATTTCTACTCTTGTTTAAGGTATTATGTTTATGTAACTCATTTAAATTGTAATGGATAATTAAGAAATACAGATTAATAATTAGTCTTTTATGATAGTCAAACTTATAGTCATATTAAGTTTTCTAGGTATACATAGATATAATTCAATTAGGTAGATAATATTCAAACACTTCAAAGACCTACAGAATATGGCATTTAAAATGTTTTAAAAACTTAGACTTTCTGGACAGTGAGACACATCTGCTCCTTGCAGCACCAATGTACTTCGGAGAGAAAGATGGGCATCAAAGACACTCCATATGGAGTTTATCTTCTTCATGGCAAAAATAGCCATTTGGGCAAGAAACTGTTCTTGCCTAGACTGTTTGACAAAATGTTGTATTGACTGAACATTCAGGACCCATAGGAAGGTGACCATTGAACTTTGCAAGACAAAATGGTCCTTCAGGTTCCTGCTTCACAGAAGAAACTGCCAGATATTCTACAGGACACTGAGAGAAGTGACTGAGAGACTCTAGGCCTGTGGGCTGAAGATGGATATTCCAATGTTACAGAGGAACTTTGGATTATTGTCCAGGCAGACAGTTGTCTCTGTCATTCTAGATTTTTGGAAGTTGCTTACAATGCTCTTCCTGTTTACTCAGGTAATATTATATCATTCTGGGGTCTTTGATGTAGTTGAAGACTAGATAGTTACAATTATGATTTTCATTGGTTATGATGAAAGATAAATTAGATATGAAACTTTAGACTCACAAATATAGGATAGAATATTTTCTTTAATTTTGCCAAATACAAGTAGACTAGATATTGTAACTGTAATTCTTGCTTGATAACTGTTTTGTTATATGTAATTTTACTATGTTAAAGTTAAACCCTGCCTTTTTGATTAGACAGAAAAGGGGAGGTGCTGTGGGATGTTCTGTATGCTGTGAATATATGTGGCTCTGATTGGTCAATAAACAAAACACTGATTGGCCAGTAGCCAGGCAGGAAGTACAGGTGGGACAAGGAGATGAGGAGAATTCTGGGAAGAGGAAGGCTGAGTCAGGAGACACCAGCCTGCCGTCCAGAGAGCAGCATGTAATGGCACAAAGTAAAGCCACAGAACATGTGGTAATAGATAGATTAACAGAAATGGGCTGAGTTTAAGTGTAAGAGCTAGTCAGTGGTAAGCCTGAGCTAATGGCCAAGCAGTTAAAATTAATATAAGCCTATGTGTCTGTATTTGGGACCAAGCAGCTACGGGTCATGGGTAGGAGAGATTAGTCCCAACCGCAGGGCCTGGGCGGGACACAAGAAAACTTTCAGCTACAAGTATGCAAAGGCATGCCTGAAGGAATAGAAAACCATGAGGCTTAGCTACAATGTGGTTATATTAGAGAAAATGCCCAGGAAAAGGCCAGTCATGTCTGTCCCTTGGGAACTAGCATGTATGAGACTGAAGCCAAGAGGACCCTAAGAGGATACCCACTGCCATACACCATACACATCCTTTGCTGGATGCTGACATGGAGGCCCTCAGTAGCCAATCTTGCTACTTCCTTATCTCAGAGACCTGATGTCCTATGTCCTTCCTTTATTCTGCACACTTTTCTCTATTTCAGTTGGCTCAGTGTCCTACCATTTTATATCCATACCATCTATCTGTATATTTCCCAGTCACAGCCTTCAGTGCACCCACCCTCCCATCCATCTGAATGCTGTCAGTGGAGAAGCAATCTTTCAGAACACATACCTGGCCTTGTCATACAAATGCCACCTGCCCCTCTAGAATTTGCTGACACCAAAGTTCTGCCTGCCACCCAAAACACTGTGTGCTCAGCACACTTAGGATGTGTTTGATATGTGTTTGCTGTATTTAAAGGAGAAATTTATGGCTCATAGATAGCCTTCTCAGTTCTCCCTTTTGTATAGCACTGTGTAGGGAAAACATAGAATGCTGTCTTCCCCGACCTGCCACTTTCCCAGGATGACACCATGGTGCTGTGTACTACTTGGCACAGACATGCTTATATGCCCCTATGAAGGCTCAGTGAGGTTCAGGACCTTGTTCTAGATCTGGCAGCAAATCACTGATAAAGATGGAATTTGACCCCAGTCAGAGGCATTCTATGACAACATGTACCAGGCAGCAAAATGCTGGGTGAGTTATGGTTTCTTTCTAACATTTTCTTTCACTCTTTGTGTGGGATTGTCATGAACATTAAGTGAAGTTATATGCTCAGTCAAACATAAGAGATGCAAGATAGCACCAATGCTATGGCTCCTCATTGCCCTCACCATACTGAAACATTTTCTTACCTTTATAGGAAACTGTCTACATTTTGCATTTAGACAGACTCTCTTCCAGGCTATAGGTTTTATGAATGATTTGGTCCCTGGCACCCCTTTACCCCAGCAATGTGCAATGAATATATGTTAGGGACCAAAAGTTGGATGACTGCGCTGTGACCTTTCTTGCCTGGCTGATCTGACGTGACTGTACCCTTGACAACCGTTACTAAGTTACAAGAAACAATAACTCCCGGAAAAACTACAGTATGTACCTTTAGATTAATGAACTTTTAGACTAACTTCCTTGAGTATGTTCGGTTGGTCAGTTGCACAAGCATTGGACCAAAGAGACCTCTCTCTGACTTTAGTCTTCAAAGAAACCTCTCCCTCAGCCCTATTCTTCAAAGAAACCTCACCTGGACCCCATTCATCAACCCATTCTTCAAGCTTTCATTTCTCCCTGAATTTTCCCATCTCCCAACATATATAAACCCATTTCCCCTTGCAATAAACGAGACCTTGACACAACTCAGACTGACTTATGTCACTTCTTATACGCACAGGGTCTCCATTTCTCTCTCACCCCCTTGGTTTCTAGGAGGTGCCTTCTCGAGTCCCACAAAATAACCTGGCCTGCTGGACGGGTCAAATATATGTTGCTAAGCACTAGCAGAAGAAATCTATATAGCCATCAGGATGCTTTCTACCTAGCTTCACCACCCTTCAAGTTTGCAACCTGCTAAGCACAGAATATGGGCAGAGGGCAACTCCTGCAGTCCCTAAGAAGCCACTCAGTTCCCAGAGTGCACTGACTGGGTATTCCTCTAATAGTAAACACATTCCTCCCACTCTACATGCCTACTCATGAGTCATCAAGACAACTATTTAATAACATTTTCTAAGTAATATAAAGTGGTCAGTTTCCAACATGGTATAGCTCAACTTTTCTGTTGTTCAGTCAGGTGCCTAAGCATGACAGAAATATACAACAGGAGGAAGCTGCTGGAAGTGGAATACAAGCTTTGGCTCCTAAGCCACATGAGAAATCTGGGCAAGGGAAAGATAGTAAGTAAAGGAGAACTATTAGGACTGTGGAAGGGGGAAAGGGTGAATGGCCAATGATAGCTTATTATAATCAAAGAACATTATGTGTTGTGTATGGAAATGTCATAATGAAACCACTGTATGTACCTCTGTATAACATACATTAATAAAGCAGTAACAGATTTTTGATAAATTTGATTCTACTTACTGAAAAAGAGGTGTTCATTGGACCCTGAAATAGCACAGTACAAAAATACTGATAACGTCAGAAAGACAAGTAATTCTGGATTCCAGTGAAGCACGGTCATGCCCCTTGCACTTCCATTTCTGTGGGGCTCTCAGGAGTCACTAACACTGGAAGAGGAAAAGGGGCAGTAGAGGAGTAGGCCATGGGGAACATAGGGCCTGGACCTAGAGCCTGGCATTGTGAGGAGGACAAGTGCTGGTCTCAGTACTGATTACATAGTTCTAGAGAATATTTCTGAGGTCCCAAGGATGGTAGGGTAACTCAAAATGTAGAGGAAGAAAGTTCTAGCCATGTGAAACAAATGGAATGTAACAGGAAAGCATCAGAAAATGAGGTACATGCGATCAGCCTGGGCTGCAGTGTCAGACAACAGATCTGGGAAAGATATGTACATGTCATCTGAAGCCCACAGCTGAGTCTAAAATTGAGTGCACTGTCTAGGTAAGAGTTAGTAAAGTGCTGGTACTGCCAAGAGTTCCATCCTGGGCAAATAAAAAGAAAAAGGAGTACTTGAACTTTCCCCTAGCTACTGGGGCTTAGGGAAGAAATGGAGATTGTGAAGACACCAGGTAAGAATGATAGATGACAAATAGGGCAAGTTTCTGGTCCTTGGCTGTTGAAATATGTGATGTTAAAGAAAAACAGCATGCTCCTGTTGGCTGTCTTTTAAAACTCCAGAGTATTAAACTCAAGAAAAGACAAAAATCTCAAGAGAAGGCTGCCTCCATCTGTTATATCTCTAGACCTAGATCCTACCTGGCCTGGCTACCTATGTGGAGAAGATTAAGTGTGGGGAGAAAGGCTGAGTCAAAACCCTGATATAGCTGACCAGGTGAGCACTCCAGGAGTTCTATCTGGCAGTACTTCATGTGCATCAAGAGCTCAGCCACTGAAGAGAACAGGTGGGATGTGGTGATATATTATTTGTGCTGAAATGTGGTGATATTTTATTTGCATGTTAATAAATAAAGCTTGCCTGGAGATCAGGGGGAAAAGACCAGCCATTTTAAGTAAACAAGAAGTCAGGCAGCACACACCCTTAATCCCTTAGCAGGCAGGGTCGCTGTGTTTTCAAGGCCACACTAGGGAACAGAGCCAAGCATGATGACACATGGCTTTTATCCTAGTACCAACCATAGAGGTCTGGAAGGCTGTACAGACAGGTAGAACGTGACAGAGCTGTGGAGGAAGAGGAAGTGAGGTAGCTAGGCTAAGAGAGCCAAAGAGAGGGAAGAAAAGCAAGGCATATAAAGGCATGGGCAGACAGGAAGTAACATGCATTTGGAAGCTGCAGAGTTGGTGAGGTAAGGTTGGCTGGCGGCTTTCCTTATTTCCCGGATCTAAGGCTTTCACCCCCATATTAGGCTCCGTGTTTTTTATTTAATAAGACCATTTAGAAATTCATCTACATTTTGGCACCCAATGTGGGGCAGAAATTCACACAAAAAAAGCCACTTGCCTGTGGCCTTGCAGGCCCCAGCTCTGCTGGAGCTGAATGCTGTACATGGCCAGACTGCTTGTGGGCTTACAGAGCCCCTGGCTCAGGCCCAGTTGCACATCTCAGGCTGGAGAATGTGGCCAGAATTTCTTTAGATTTTTTTCTCCTGTTGGGCAGTAGTCTCCACCCCACTCTCTGGATTCCCATTTTGGACGGCCAATACACTAGGTAGCTGCTTTGAAATTCTCTCAGATTTCTACTGTTCTACACAGTCAACAGACTTGGTAAGTCAATTAAGATATCTTAAAGGGTGAAATTAGTTAAAAGAGAATTTTATCCCACATTAAAAAAATGGGAAATATTTTTACCATGGAAGGAACTTGGTCTCTGTTTGATAACGCATTAGGCAGTCTGAAAATGGAACAATTAAATGAGAGGATAATTAATGTTGATGGGATGCACATAACATCAATTATTAATATTATTTGTTTGATCATTTTTATTTTAGCATTTAAAAGGTTGGTCAATTTGAGAGCCAAGATAAAAGCTTTAGAAAAACCTGTTAAAATGAATCATAGAGAAATTCAGACCCATACAGAATTTAAAGTTGAACCTAACTCAGGATTGAGTTTAGAAAACCTGTTACAATGACTTATAGGGAAATTCAGACTCAGACAGAAGAATTTAAAGGTGAACTTAGCTCAGGACTGAATTATACGGTTACAGAGAATCAGCCTCAGGTTACCAGAAAAGACTTTAATCTACCCGGTATGCTTACAGGAACTGCCAGATGCTTGTGTTCAAGCTAACTGGACCAAAGTGGCAATGTTAGATTTAAGTATCAAATGGCATGCATTCTCCATTTGGAAAGCAGATGTTAAACCCATGGTCAACTTGTAATAGAATTATACCTCAGGACTGGAAAGAATTAGTTGCAGTGGTGCTAGAGGCCAGTCGACATTTACAGAGGTAAACTTGGTTTAAAGAGGAAACTAAAACTATAAAACAGGGACATAGGACTAGACGTGTGGAAATTTCCCAGGATCAGCTTCTTGGAGAAAACGAATATGCTGATATACAAAGACAATGTGCATATGATAAGCAAACTTTAATTCTATGCCACATGGCAGCCATGAACGCATGGGACAGAATTGAGGAAGTAGAAGAGACAATTTAATCATTTATAAAAGTTATATAGGGCCCTAGAGAATCCTTCAAGGATTTCTTACAAAGGCTGTCTTCATCAGTAAATAGAATGATACTAAATTCAGAAGCTAGACAGATAATAATTGAATCTTTGGCTTTTGATAATGTAAATGCAGCATGCAAAAGAATAATCAGGCCATTAAAAGCACAATCAGCACCCTTGGAGGACTGGATTAAGGATACAATTAATATTGAGTCTCATGACCATGATGATACGTGGATAGGAAATGTTATATCAAAAGCTTTGAGGAAAAATGTCAGATGATTTAGTTGTGGTAAACAAGGTCATTTGAAAAGGGAATGTAAACAGGGCGTTCATAGCAAGAATGTTTGTTCAAGGAAAAATGACAACAAAATGCCCCTCCCTTCTGGATTATGCAGAAGGTGTGGTAAGGGTAAACACTGGACAAACAAATGTAGATCAACAAGGGACAGATTGTACAAGAACAGAGCACAACAACTGCTGATCTTTCAAAGACACCAACAGCTCTACCTTTAAAATGATTAACAGATAAGCCAGTATGGGTTCAGCAATGGTCTTTAACAACAGAGAAACTCCAGGCTTTAGAAGAGCTGGTAATCCTTTGCCTCTGTCCTCGGGAAACTCCCAGAGGGGCCTCAGGCAGGCCCCCATAGCAAATTAGCAAATTCAGTTCAGAAATTTTCTGCCATCATAGATTAAAAACCCTTCTCAGAGCAATTAAATAAGCAAATGTCTATTGGAATAAATCAGGCTGCTCGGGGTGACAGAACAGCTGTAGTAGAGAGAGCAGGAAATTCAGGAGAAACCATAAAGCAATTTTTTGGGCATAATTCTATAAATGAACAAACACCAAAATTAAAAGTACGAATAAATGACATTCCCTTGGAAGGTTTAGTAGATACAGGTACAAATGTTACAATAATTGCACCAGAATTTTGGCATCCAAATTGGCCTCTTCAGGAGGTAAATGTTCAGCTGTTAGGAATTGGAACATTATCTCAAGTGAAACAGAGTGCAAGATGGCCTGAATGTATAGGACCAAGAGTACAGAGAAGAAAATTAAAGCCATATGTGGCTAACATAGCTATGAACCTGTGGGGTCGAGACCTGTTGCAACAATGGAATACTCAGATTAACATTCCTCCAACCTCAGAAACAAACCATAAACAAACACATGCTTCTCAGAGAAATATTAGGAGGTATTATTCTAATGAGTGGTCACCAGCCATCCAGATTGTACAAGAACAGGGCACAACAACTGCTGATCTTTCAAAGACACCAACAACTCTACCTTTAAAATGATTAACAGATAAGCCAGTATGGGTTCAGCAATGGTCTTTAACAACAGAGAAACTCCAGGCTTTAGAAGAGCTGGTACAAGAGCAGTTAAATATTCAGCATATTGAAGAATCAAGCAGCCCTTGGAATTCTCCTGTATTTGTTATTAAAAAGAAATCTGGTAAATAGAGCATGGTAACAGACCCAACAGCAATTAACAAAGTAATTCAGTCAATGGGATCTCTACAATCTGGAATCACTTTGCCTACTGTGTTATCTAAAGGAAGGCCTCTTATAGTTATTGAGTTAAAAGATTCTTTCTTACAAGTAGAAGACTAAGAGTTGCCTTCATGGTGCCTACTTATAATAATTCTCAACTGGTTAAGAGATATCAATGAAGGGTTCTCCCACAGGGAATGTTGAATAGCCCAACCCTGTGCCAATATTTTGTACAACAGACATTGGAAGTGATATGTAAAATATTTCCTAAATCTATAATTTATCATCTGGATGATATTTTACTAGCTGACTCAAATGCAGATACTTTAGAAAGAATGTTTGAAGGAGTAGAGAAAATTTTGCCTTGCTGGGGATTATAAATTGCTCCTGAAAAGATATAAAGAGAAGATTCTATTAATTATCTAGGATATAAAATAGGTCTACAAAAAATAAACTCCAAAAGGTGCAAATTAGGAGAGATTGATTACAGACTCTTAATGACTTTCAAAGATTATTCAGAAACATTTCCCATCTACAAACTATTACTGGGGTAAAAAGTGATGAACTGAGTAATTTGTCCAAAACCTTAGAAGGTGACAAGGACTTAAATAGTAAAAAAAAAAAAAATTATCAGCTGAAGCTGAGAGAGAACTGGCCTTGGTGGAAAAGAAAGTACAGGAAGGACATGTGGATCATGTGGATCCAAAGCTTGATTGCATTTTGGTTATTTTACCCTCTAAGCATTCTCCTACAGGAATTTTAATGCAGAGGGAAGATATTATATTGGAATGGATATCTACCAAATAAACAGAGTAAAAAATTAAAAACTTATATGGAAAAGATCTCTGACTTGATTTTAAAATGAAAATTGAGACTTCGTCAATTAGTAGGAATAGACCCAGCAGAAATTGTCATACCTTTAACTAAGGATGACATTGACAAATTATGGGCAGAAAGTGAACCTTGGCAAAGAGCTTGTGGTAATTTTTTGGGAGAAATTAACAGCAAATATCCCAAAAGTGATAGAATTGAACTTATATAGGGAGCTGATTGGATTCTGCCTCAAATTGTTTGGGAAACACCCAAATGTGGAGCACCTACATTTTGTATAAATGTAAACAAACAAGGAAAGGCAGGTTATAAGTCAGAAAATTTAACTGAAGTGGTTCAAAGTCATAATAATTCAGTTCAAAAATGGGAATTGTATGCTATTCTGTTGGTATTAATGGATTTTTCAGACCCTCTCAACATAGTTACTGACTCTCAGTATGCTGAAAGAGTGGTATTACATATTGAGACTGCAGAATTTATCCCTGATTCATCAGAATTAACTTCACTATTTATTCAGTTACAAAATATAATCAGGAATATGAAGATCCCTTATATATAACTCATATCTGATCCCATACTGTTCTTCCAGGACCTCTAGCACAATGTAATGACAAGATCGATAAACTATTGATAGGAAATGTTCTGGAGGCCTCAGAATTTCATTAAAAAATCATGTCAATAGGAACCGTTTTAAAAAAGGATTTTCCCATAACCTGTCAACAATAAAATTGTAAGGAAATGTCCTACTTGTTCTTTTTACAATCAGACACCATTACCAGCAGGATGTAACCCAAAGGGTACTCAGAGGAATGAAATCTGGCAGATGGACGTGTTCCACTTTGCAGAATTTGGAAAACTGAAATATGTACACCACACTATTGATAAGTATTCAGGATTTCAATGGGCAACTGCTTTGAGTTCTGAAAAAGCTGATTCTATAATCACTCATTTGCTAGAAGTTATGGTCATCATGGTATACCTGCATAAATTAAAACTGACAATGCTCCAACATATATCTCTGGTAAAATGAAACAGTTTTTTGCTTATTACAATATAAAGCATATTACAGGTATATCATAGGCCAAATCGAACTCTAAAGGATATGCTAAAGAAAGAGAAAGGGAGCCGGGCGTTGGTGGCGCACGCCTTTAATCCCAGCACTCGGGAGGCAGAACCAGGCGGATCTCTGTGAGTTCGAGGCCAGCCTGGGCTACCAAGTGAGCTCCAGGAAAGGCGCAAAGCTACACAGAGAAACCCTGTCTCGAAAAACCAAAAAAAAAAAAAGAAAAAAAAAAGAAACAGAAAGGGGTAACAAAACCCCCAGAAATAGATTACATAATGCTGTATTAACTTCAAATTTTCTCAATGCTAATAAAGGAACAACAGCTGTGGAGAGACATTGGATAATAGACAAAAACTACAGAATTAAATCAACCTATATACTTTAAAGATGTGCTGACCTCAGAATGGAAACCAGGATATGTGTTACGTTGGTGACGAGCTTTTGCTTTTTTTTCTACAGGAGAAGATAAGCTATGGACACCATCAAAATTGATAAAGGTTTGATTCGAACAAGAGAGACATCTTAATTGGAAGAGGTGATAGTTCATCAACCAGCATGACCATTCAATTTAAACTAACTTATACCAGTAACAAATGCTTTTCATTTAATAAGATATAACTTGCCAAAAGGGAACCTCCACAAAGTTAGGCTTGGAGAAGTGTTTTTGTTTTTGTCTTTCAGGAGAATGAAGGCTGATGTATCTGCAGAACACTGGACAAATGAGACATCTGAAGAAATAGGGACAAATCTTCCAGAAAAAAATGTCCCAAGAAAAAGAATAAATTGACCTATTGGAATATCACACCTAAAATTTCATAAATCTTCCTAAATGTTTGTTTCTGCTCTTCTCTACAGACACTTAACACAAATGGTGTTTTTGTAGTCCCAGTTCAATTAAAAATTTTAGCTGGCTTTGGAGTTGGAGAATGTCTCTCTCCTTCTCTAAAACAAAACTTGATGTTAAAAGGAGAATGAAAAATCTCTGTATCATGTCAGAAGAAAGAGCTATCTGATATGGGACAGAAGAAAACCAATAAATTTAGGGACTATTCTATTGCCACCAATCTCAATTCTTTGGTTCTATTTTGATTCTTTAAATTTTTCTTAAGGTATGAATTTTTTATCAAAATTTATAAGATTAAAATATGTATATATTTTAAACTTTATTTATGATATTAATGGTCATATAGAGTACTAACTAATTCTAGAAAAGAGGCTTCATTTAGCTGCCTATACATGTTTTTGTGTTGGAGTCTCTATCAGTGTTCTGCAGGGAATCATGACTAGGCCTAATAGCAAATTTGAAGTCTCCAGAAGGATGATGGGGCCCCACAATGATGATTCCACATGGACAATAATAGTACCACTAAGCTGACAAACATTACCCAAAGATCAGCTTTGGACTACAAACTGCTCAGAACAATTTTGATATGGCTACCAGAGATGATCCTGCTGTGGGATGGTCTGTATGTCAAACATGTTGCTTATTGGTCAATAAATAAAACAATGATTGGCCAGTGGTCAGGCAGGAAGAAGTATAGGCGGGACAAGGAGGAGAGAATTCTGGGAAGTGGAAGGCTGAGCAGGAGACGCTGCCAGCCACCACCATGAAAAACAGCATGTGAAGATGCCGGTAAGCCACAAGCCATGTGGCCAGGTATAGATTTATAGAAATGGATTAATTTAAGATGTAAGAACTAGATAGCTAGAAGCCTGAGCCATTAGCCAAACAGTTTAAACAATATAAGTCTCTGTGTTTACTTGGTTGGGTCTGAGCGGCTGTGGGACTGGCGGGTGGCAGAGATTTGTCCTGACTGTGGGCCAGGCAGGAAAACTCTAGCTACATGATCCAGCTTCGAAGACTAGTTAAACAAGGACTTGAGATAAGCCCTGCATTTTGGCATTATGCATAGAATAGACAACAAATGATATAGCTACCTTTCCCAGAACTTGAAAATTAACCCCAAATTTTTCCTTTCAAGATCCCCTAATGATGTCTTTGTCCACAAACAGCAGGAAGCAATTTTAAGAACACGATGCCCACATTCCCAAGAGGTGGGGCGGGTGGTTTTTAGTCTTTCAATGGGTTTTTGGCTTGGGATAATTGCCATTGTTTAGGATGGTTGGTTACAAGTTGATATTGTTAATGGTCAGGAGAGAGGCTAAAGAAGATTAGATTTAAGGTTCTTGTTAGGAAAAAAAGAAAAAAGTAAAGTAAAGAAAAGAATATGAGGATATAGGTAAGAGGTAGATTACTGAATCTACTCTGAAAAAAAAGATGTATAGAAATGATAGAATAAAGGGTAGATTATTGAATCTACTCTGAAAAGAAAAAAGAGAGGATATAGATATGATACAGATAAAAAGGTAGATTATTGAATCTACTTTTAAAAGACAAGTACTAGTTTTAAATATTTTACATTGGATTAGATTTTTATATATTGTATACAAATTATATCTATTGATACAAATTTGAGATTGATATTGTTAAAAATGTTTTATTTATATTTCTACTTGTTCAGTATATTGTACCTATACAATTCATTTCACAATGTAATGCAATTTGCTAATCTTTGAAAGTTATTATTATCAACTATTAGGATATAAAGAAAAGCAGGTTAGTAGTTACATATTACAATCTAACTTGTAGTCATATTAAGCATGTTTTCAAGGTCAAGCAGAGATATATTTTAGATAGACAGGTCATCTTCAAACCCTTCAGAGATCTACAGAATATGGCATTTAAAATGGCTTAATAATATAGATTTTTTTTCTTTTTTTATGACTATGAGACATGTCTGCTCCTGGCAGCACCAATCTACTTCAGGGAAGATATGGGCATTGATAAAACTGAACATATAGTTAACTTTCATTGTGATAAAAGTTAGCCATTGGGCAACAAAGTGCCCTTGCATTGACTGCTGACAGTATGCTATCCAAATTGGACAAACAGGACACAAAACAAAGGACTACCAATCCTTGCCAAGACAAGTGTGGTTGTAGCTTTGGCAACAGGCATTCTCTGAGACCAGGACAATATGGCACCATTGCTGAAGTGACTTTTACAATCCAGAAAAGGTACAGTGCCCCTTTCTTCGAAGGCAGCTGAACAGGCAGTGGACCACTGGCTTCTGGCATGCAGTGGAACAGTAGCTGAAACAGTTATTCTTGAAGGAGTAACTAGGTTGATGGAGTCTAACCTCTCAATGGTAGACTGGCATTTAATAAAAGAGATGAAGCCACCCACAAGCCAAGAAGAATGGGCAGCCAAATTCCAAAAACATCAGCAATTTCCAGAATTTAAAACACTGAATCATGATAGGACACTGGTGGAATTCAAGTTTATCTGGTACATGGAATTTTCACACCCAATGTGAGGTTAAACTGTAGGCCTTGTGTACATCTTGTTTCACAAATGAGTCTTTCAGATATGCTAAGCCTTTAGGCTGAAGGCAATGCCCCAACATTGCAGAGAAACCTTGGGTGACTGTCCAGGCAGCTGGCTGTTTCTGTCAACTCACATTTTTTTGGAAGTTGCTTGTTTGTACTTCCTGTTTTACTAGGTAATGTTATTTCCTTTTTGGGTCTCTGAGGGAGTTGAAGATTAGATAGTTGTAGTAACAATTTTACTGGTTAAGAAATTCAGAAAAGAAATTCACTAGGGAGGTTTCAAATGTATAAGTTTGAAAGATATTATAAGATAGTTTTCTGTTAGTAATACAAGATAGGATAGAAAGTGAATTAGGTACATTTTGGACTCACCAAAATAGGATAGATAATGGAATATTTTCTCTGAATTTCTCAATGCAAATGGATTAGACAATGTTGATGTATTTATTGCTTGTATATATTGTATATAGTTATTATACTTATTGTATATAGTTTCTCTTATATTAGTTATAACTTTTTTCTTTTAATTAGAATAGAAGGGGAAAATATGGTGATATTTTATTTGTGCTGAAATGTGGTGATATTTTATTTGTATGTTAATAAATAAAGCTTGCCTGGAGATCAGGGGAAAAGGTCAGCCATTTTAAGTAAACAAGAAGTCAGGCAGCACACGCCCTTAATCCCTTAGCAGGCAGAATTTGTGTTTTGAAGGCCACACTAGGGAACAGAGCCAAGTATGATGACACATGCCTTTAATCCTAGTACCAACCATAGCAGTCTTGAGGTCTGTACACATAGACAGAAAGTGACAGAGCTGTGTAGGAAAAGGAAGAGAGGTAGCTGGGCTAAGATAGCCAATGAGAGGGCAGAACAGCAAGGCAATAAAGGTGTGGTAGAAAGGAAATAACATGCATTTGGAAGCTGCAGAGTTGGTGAGGTAAGGTTAGCTGGTGGCTTTCCCTACTTCTCTGATCTAAGGCTTTCACCCATGTATTTGGATCCATGATTTTTATTTAATAAGACCATTTAGAATTTTGTCTACAGTGAGAGGCTTGGTTAACTGGCTTCTTCTATTGGGCAATGTACCTTTTTTTTTTTTTCAATTTCAAAAAATGTTACTTTACTGTGAAATGATGTAGCAGGGTGGGGAAACTTTACTCCTCTTTCAAGCTGTACCTGATCTACAACTCATCACACACCCTCTTTCTATTACGTTCTAAGTGAATCTCAGAGCATTTTTCACAGGCCTTCACTGCCTCCATATCTACACTAGCAGAGGGAGGTACTGTGCCACCCACAATACCTCCCTGCAATTTATAAGATTCATAACCAAACAGAGCAAGAGATGGTACTTTCTACCATTTTGCTAGTATAAGGCAGACATGTAAGAGTTTGAGCTCTAACTCAGCAAGTGGTATCGGGGTTGGTATGTGAGGAACCTCTTGGAATGGGAACACAAAAGATGGAACCTTGAATTCTAGGGGCAAAAGACCTTCAATATTTCAGTATCTACTATATACACATTTTTATAACACTAACTTTATTTTGAAAGAAAGACATACTCTTATGAAAAGAAGAACAGAAAATTACCTGTGGTTTCATCCGTGGATTCCATCGTATGTAATAATTTACCCACAATTCCAAGTGACTCATACTAGCAACAGGATATAACACATGGTTCTCATAATTAACAAAGAAGGGATTTGAAAATTCATCTAGCTGGCTATTGACATAAGACCATAAAGATATAGTCTTTGTATAAATATCCTAAAAAAGAAAAGAGCAGTACATTGAAATAAGTTCTTCTCCATAGCCTCAAGGATTAATATTTCATAAAGGGAAGAATTTAGATAATGAAGTGAATTCAAACACTGAAAAATCTATGCACATTCACTAAGGCCCGCCCCTCAAGCTATGCACAGCCTCGTGCTACATATGACATTTGAGCTGTCCCAGGAAAACATGGTGTTGAAGTTAGGCAACATATGGTAACTGTATCTGTAAGAAGGTGGAATAAGAACTTTCTAGCATCTACAGGATAAGCAGGATCATCAGTAACAAATAGATGTTTTATTCTGGATTGATGTTTGTCTTTGTGAATCTTCATATTCAGAAATGTGAGTCAAATTTGGATTTAGCATCCCCTGCAATGGCATGGCTATCTGCAGGGAAACAACATGGTGGCAGGCTAGAAAAGCTTTATATTTCCATCACATTATATCTCCCTTTCAATTTTACAGTATATACTTAAGAAATGTTGTAACAATTAGATTTGTTCATGTGAATAAAAACAACCAAATGTGTGGTTACAATGGGGCAGATAACCATTAAACAATGGATTAAAAGTTTAAAAAGTCACATGAATAAAAAGTAAAACCAAGTAAATGTTCTACCATTCTGGAGCTCATGGGACTGCCTACTCTCTATGAGGTATACTTATCACAGGAACTATAAACCTATAGGATTCTCATAGAATTATGACTACTTCATTATTTATATATGTTATTTATAAAAGAAAAATTACTAACAAGTCAAAAGATCCAGAGTGGCCAAAGCAATCTTGCAAAAAGAAGATGTGGGAAGACTCATGATTGCTATAATAATAAATAGCAGTGATGCTAGTAGAAAAACAGACATACAGGTCAATGAAACAGAATAGAGTACAGAAATTAATTCATGAAACATTTACAGTCAACTGATTTTTTGTTTTGTTTTGTTTTTTTGAGACAGGGTTTCTCTGAGTAGCCCTGACGATCATAGAACTCATTCTGGTAGGCCAGGCTAGCCTTGAACTCAGAGATTCACCTGCCTCTTCCTCCCAAGTGCTGGGATTAAAGGCATGCATTACCATGCACAGCTTCATTCAACTGATTTTCAACAAGGATAACACAATTCCATGGGGGAAAAAAACCAGTCTTTGCAAGAAACAGTACTGTGACAACTAGACAGCCAACATAAAGGAATAGAGTTGGACTTTTTGTGTATGCTATACACGAATAATAACTTTTAGTGGATCATAGACCTAAATGTAAGAGCTAAAACTGTAACATTTTCAGAAGAAAAACAGGATCAAATCTTGGTGGCCTTGGCTTGAGCAATGTTGTGTTAGCTGTGATATTAAAAGAACAAACAACATAAAAAATCAGATGTCATCAAAGTTAAACACTTTTGTGCTTCAACGTATACTATAAAGACAGTGGAAAACCCCACAGATGAGAGAAAAACATTCATAAATCATATAAAAGTGACTTGTATATAAAAATGTATAAAGAACTGACAAGTCAAGAATTTTTAAAGACAAATAACCTAACTGAAAAATGGGCAAAGAACTGAAGAGATATTTCCCACAGAAAACAAATAAATGTCAAATGAGCACATGAGAAGATGCCCAACATCATTTATCATTAGGGAACCATAAACAAAAAACTACATCACACTATCTACTGTCATGGTTACTTTTTGAAAAGAAAGATAGTAAGTGTCAGCAAATGTGGGGAGACTAAAACTTGCAGAATATTATTACTAAGGATACAAATTGGTGCAAATGCTTTGGAAAATAATGGGGGTTCTACAAAAGGTCAATCAGAGTCACTGCATGATCCAGCAACTCCATTCTTAGGCACATACCTGAGAGAAAAGACAGCATAGAAATGGAACTTGTACATGAATGCTTATAGCAACATTATTCAAAAGAGCCACAAAAAGAAAAAAATTGAAATATCTATCAACTGATGAATGGACACACAACATGTGCTCTATTCACATAAAGGAATATTGCTTAACCATAAAAAGGAATATACTGGCATACGAATGAAACTTGAAATTTTTACATTAGGTAAAGCAAGTCACTAACAAATATGTACCTATTGTATGAGTCCATTTATAGGAAATGTCCAGAATAGACAGGTTAGTGGTTTCTAGGTGCCGGGTGGATGGGGAATAACTGGTAATAGAAATATTTATGAAATTAAATATCAGATTGTACTGTACTGTATACTTCAGATGAGTAAATTTTGTGTTATGTAATCTATGTTGAGTTTTTTTAAAAGAAATGAAGAATAAATCTTGTACTCCGTATTTTACAAAAATTGGTAAAGATACAGTTCATAGATTTCATTCTGCAGTTGTGGGTTTCCTTTGTTTTATTTTAAACATCTTTATTGATATTCGGTTCACATGCCATTATATTTACTATATAATGCCCCCTTTTAAAATTAAGAAGTTAACAGAAGGGCTAGAGAGATGGCTCAGCTGTTGAAAACACTTGCCACTCTAAGAGAGGACCTGGAGTTTTGGTTCCATGCACCTGCATGGTGGCTTATCCTGTCTAGAACTCCAGCTCTAGGGAATCTGATGCTCTTTTCTGGCTCCCTAGAGCACCATACTTATACATATAAAATAAAAATAAATTAAAATCTCAGACTGCTAAAGCCTTGGAAAGGCATCTAGGGCATCTCTCCTACTACTCTGCACCATTTCCAAGCAGCAGTAGGATCAGGAGCCAAGTCCTCATTCCATTCAAGCCCCCTTTTGGTAGACCTTACTAGGACAGGTGCCTGAGGAATAGGGGAAGTAAATATACTTACCTCTTTGATGCGCTGTTGTTCACAGTTACACAAGAAGGTTCCAAAAAGACAGCTATAGAGGTGATCCAAAATTGTAATCAAGAATAATTCATTAAATTCAAATGCTGAAGGGAACTTAAATGAAGAGAAAAAAATAGTTTAGTCTTGAAGTCTGATTTCTAAAACAAAATCATATTACTTATTTGTGAAAGAAAGAGATGGACTACAATATGGAATATGGCCAGATTAAATAGCAAATGGTACATGCAAAATTTAACTAATTGAGAATTTCAAGTCTGAGCCGATACATCTGTTTAAGAAACAACCATAACCAACAAAATTTGTTGTGCTCTTCAGTAACCAAAAAACTAGGTAGCTTCCAGTTTCTCACAGGGTAGAACAAAGCCCAGAGTTACCCTTCTGCCAGAAAGAACTAGACAGATGGATAAAATACACAAAACAAATGTCTTTTAGATACTGACAGTAGGCAGCATGGAACTGTGGCCCTTGAGAGAAGACAAGTCAATGAGGAAAGCACTGTTATTGGACCTGCTTTCTGCCTGGAGGCATAATGCAGGCCAGAGAGTGAGGAGGAGCTCTACAGGTTCAACATTTATCAAAAGTGATTCAAGAGGAACAGAATATGAGACTAGCTCTATATATGTGTTAGAGACTATTCATACTTAAGAACTCTCCCACAAATACAACCCCATGAGCTCATACTTCTAAATCATCACCAATGTGTAAACAAACTGAATCTAGTAGTATATAAAAAGCGTAATATTACATGACCAAGTCTGGTTTATCCTAGGAATGTAAGGCTGGTTTCACAGTGAAAATAACTGGTACAAAAAAATCAATTACTATATTTAGTCATATTAACATATTAAAGAAGAAAAACCACAAGGTCACCTAAATTGTTTTAGGCAATTCATAATGTGGTTTTTCAGAATTTCAGTGAAGATTATTAGCACTGTCAACAGATTTCAGCCAGTAACAGCCATTTAGCACCCATGAGACATCTGGAAATAATAACAATCTCAGCAGCAGGCCTATACTGAGTGCCTACCATGTGCCAAAGTTATAATTTAAAACACTGAAATATACTCTGTTGGATGAAGCAACGGAAGCTGTAACAAAAGCAAATAAACAGAAGTACCTATCATATTTGCATCAAGTCAGTTTACACTAAAGACCTATTCTTAGGCAGGGAGCAAGTATTTCAGTTATGAAACACTTGTCTAGTGCAAGGCTCTGATTCAATCCCTAGTACTGTAAAAACAAACAATTTATATTATCCAGTCAGAGTGATGCTTGCATAGTATGATGTCTAATCTTAACATCTCTTGAGTGACAACCAGGATCACTGACACACAGGTTTCCTAACTGTTGTTAGACTAGTACATAGGATAGTAGCCTGAGCCAATGGAGACACTGAATATTTATACTTATTCTAGAAGTCTATATTACGGATCTGGAAGCTTGAGTAGGTGTGTTCTAGTTCCAATAACTACAAGCTTTAGTGTAGCCTACTGGGTGCCAGGTGTGGGAGGACAAAGTAGGCAAGTCTCAGTTCATCTATACCTACTGGGTGGCTGGGTCAAGATGATTATTGCTCAAAGAGCACTGTTGCCGTAAATAATTCAGAATACAGTTCAGTAGGGACAGTGGTAGTACCAGGGAATTGCAAACAGAAGATTAAGTTTCTACAAGCTGTAGTTTGTTTTCTTGTCATCATCCAGAGACTATATAATTTACCTAAAATGTAGTCTCAAAAATCTATCATAATGTACACTGAAATTCTGTACTTTTTGAGGAACAAAAGAATCAAGAGTTATCCTTTAAACTATAGATGCTCTAGAAAGTTTCTGAGATGCTAAAGAATACCTCAAGCATTTTCCCTAGTTCTTTTTGTAATAGTTTGTCAACACACAAAACAGCTCATTGTATTGAGATTTTTTTCTGACTTTATACTGATTGAACTCAATTTGCAGTAAGCAAATGAAAAATAAACAAATCATATTACATGGAAACATATTTTACTGGCTTGTTCCATGTAAAAATCATTTTTTGACTTATAGCTAAACCCTTACCACTTATCTCCTCTCCTTAGGTACTAATGTTATTTTAAGGAAAATTACACACACACATTTAATGAACAGAATCAGAGAGTTGTGAGAAGTCCCTGAACTATTCCACCCAAACACCTTATTTTCTTTCTTAAAAACCAATAAGCAGCACAAAATAACAGATTTGAGGTAAAAATAAGCACTAATCAGTATGAGAAATGGAGGTCAATTTGAAAGGATAGACACACATATGCATGCCAATGTGCATGTTCAGAAGCATTTGGGGAAAATGAGTTAGTTCATATCCATGAGATGGTTATCACTTTTTCCACTTAAATTTTAAGGTAATTTATCTTAAATGTGTTTCATGCTTTCTTTTATTGAATGGAACAACCATTGAGTTTTGTCATTAGTAGGATACCATAAACAGAAGGACTTCCATCCAGCATCTGGGCCTTCTCAGCCTGTCGTTTCTATTACCTTTCACTTGGGCATGCTCCCCTCAGATCTACTATTTTTAATCCTCCATGACATGGAACTCTGTTAAATTAAGACGCCTGTCAGCTTGCTAAGGTAAGTGCCTGTTCCAAGTGATGGCCTGTAAGATCTATTCCAAATCCTTTCCCCTCATTTCTCATTTTTGAAAGGTAGGGCTGATCCTAGACCCTTGCACAGTCTGTGAATTCATAGCATCAAAAAAAGCAGCTCTGCAAACTTCAGGATACAGTCACTGACTCACATTCTGATATTTAAATAAGAACCCCAGGGGATTCATGTAGCATGAATCTTAAAAGGTCTTATTAATAAAAACAAACCTGGAGCCAGGTATTGGAGTGAATGCTGGAAGATCAGAGAAGCAGAACAAGCCACAGCCACCTCACCTTGCCAATTCCTCAGCTGATCCTGTTTCCTCAGACTGGAAGCCTCTGAGTCTTCATCCAGAATGAATCTCAGCTGAACTGCTGCTCAAAAGCCTAAAAGCTTAACCAGGCTCTAGTTCCTAGTTTTCATGCCTTATATACCTTTCTGCTTTCTGCCATCACTTCCTGGGATTAAAGGTGTGAGTCACCATGCCAGGCTGTTTCCAGTGTGGCTTTGAACTTACAGAGATCTCGGATGGATCTCTGCCTTCCAAATGGTAGGATTAAAGGCATGTGTGCTACCATTGCCTAACCTCTATGTTTAATATTGTGGCTGTTCTGTTCTCTGACCCCCAGACAAGTTTATTAGGGTGCACTATATTGAGTAACACAATATCACCACAGATTCATGTGCTGATTCAAGTGCCAGCTGGGCTGGTCTAGCACTGTGCTGGGGTGATATATTGTGTACCCTAATAAAATTTACCTGAAGATCAGAGAGAACAGAACAAGCCACTAGATTAAACATAGAGGTCAAGCAGTGGTGGCACACACCTTTAATCCTAGCACACCAGATGGATCTCTGTGAGTTCAAAGCCACCCTGGACTACATGAGATTGATTCAGTCTAGGAGAGAAAACAGAGCCAGGCAATGGTGGCACACACCTTTAATCCCAGTACTTGAGAATCTCACACCTTTAATCCCAGCCTTTGAGATCTCATGGCTCTGCTACCAGTATTTGGGAAGCACACATACCTTAAATCCCAGCCCTAGGAAGGAAATAATATGGTTGGGTGGAGAAAGGTATATAAGGTGTGAGGAGACAGGAACTAAAGCCCCTTTTTCGGCTGAAGCTTTTTCGCCTGAGGCTTTTCAGCTGAAGCCCTTCTCAGCTGAGAGACTTTTTGACTGGATCCCTTTGGGCTGAGAAAGCCTTCTGGCTGAGGACTCAGAGGCATTAAGTCAACGGACTCATGGAGTTGGCGAAGTGAGATGTGGCAGTGGCTTGTTCCTTTGTCTCTCTGATCTTTCAGCATTTACCCCAATATCTGGCTCCAGGATTTTATTATAAGTCCATTTAAAATTCAAGCAACACTGTGCCCTCAAACATCAGAAGCACCTGGAGGGCTTAGGAGCCCCAGAGTGTTGGCTCTAGCTTTGAGCATCAACAGGTCTGCAGTGGGTCTAGAGTTGGTATGGCCACTTAGTTCCCAGGGGATGCTGCTGGGAAGCAGTCTATACCATGATGGCAGCAGAGTATTTTGTCATACCAACACACTTCTACCAGTAATAGTAGCCCACAGTGAGCAAACAAGGATGATAATTCATAGCTTTCCACAGTGAGGAGATAAATGTCCTCTGAGAAGTTTGAAAAGGCTTTCAGGAACATCAAACATGAACATCAAGGCATTTGGAGGAGCCCTGAAGATGGCCAGGAGTTTCTCACAGATGCACAGGAACAGGCCCTGGTTCAGTCTCCAACTTACTCCCACTCAAGCCAGGCAGAACAGCACACACTGGGAAAAACTGCTCTGCCTTTTCTCTCCTTTCTGGGTCCAAGTTCATGTGTCTGGCACAGTCTCCTATCCCAAGGCTAAGATTCTAATTTCAGACTTGGATGTTAGAGATTAGGGAATATCTGAATGGGCCCTATTTAAAGTGAAGCTGCAGGGCCTGATTAATTCAAGGAATGGGGAATCCCTGTATGTTTTCTTGCTTACCAGAGCCCTGTTCAGTGGAGTTACAAAGCTAAAACCACAACTTAGGACAAAAAGCTCCCAAGATTCCTCTCTTATTGGCTCTTAGATACTCATTTATCTCAGTGACTCTGGTGTGTGAAGGGCTATGGCCTGCAGCAGAGTATGAAGATTCTCAGATGCTGTGGACTGACTCATTTAGCTAATAGTTCTATGGTGGGATGAAATCTTAGAGTAAGTGCTCAGCAGAGGACTGACAAAGGGGAAAAGGTAGAAGCAGAATTGACTGTGGATTTGGGCCTTGATTTGCACAGTTAGTGGATAAAAGGATTGACCAAAACCACTTGGAAAAGAAAACTGTTTCTACTTTCATGTTCACATCTTTAAGTGAATGAGAATTCTGTTTGAGAATACTCAAACTGTATTGAGTAATAGAAGGAACGGTTTTTAACACATATATACCCTCATTTTGAATGAAATGGCAATGGAAATTTAATTTTCAACTATGAGATATATTTGAATCAAAGACTATAATAGGTCAGAAATATACTTGAAATCTCTTACTTGTCTTGTCATCTGCCAAACACAATCAATAAACTGAAGAAATATAGGTGACCGGTCAGCATCTGCATGGTTGTCATCACCATGGCCCACTCTCTGGAAAGAAGCAAAAGATTATTTTTTGTTTGTTTGTTTGTGTGTGTGTGTGTGTGTGTGTGTGTGTGTGTGTGTGT
>CABHPH010040402.1:0-12607 GCA_902168325.1 Peromyscus nudipes | reverse complement strand
AGAAAATAAAACAGATAGGCTATATAAGACATTTGAGAGATCTTAATCTTTTAAGAACAGCTTTTATAATTAAAAACCAATGACTTAAAATGTTTCTCCTTACCCAAGGTACGTTCAGGCTTAAGAATTTTGTCTAGCCTCCTTATATTTGCTAAATTGGTTAAGCTTAAATTATTTGGATAAACTGATACATATATATGTTTTACACTGATGTTTTGTTTTGTTTCCTTACTGAACCCATATTTGATGCTAAAAGAGCTTCAACTTAAAAACATCGTTTTTAGGCTACTTATTGTAGACTGATAAAGAACATAAATATTCAGTCATAAATAATCAAGTAATCTTCAAAGCAGAGAAAGAGACGATCCATACCATGCTTTAATTGTAATCTGGTTGCAAGGTACAAAGCTGGGATTAGGAAAGACAGTTTGTATAAAATATAAACCATCTAATAAGCACAAAATGGAGCCTTTCAGACAGCATCATCTCTGCTCCAGAGATATTTAACTTTTAAAAAGGAAGTATCAGAATATGTGTTTATTTACAATGTTTTGTTAGCACAATATGAGAAAATGACCTTTGCTGTGTGACTCTCCATTCATTTGTAAGTAATTTTGAGTTTACATACTGGCGGTCTTGGCTTCTGGAGGACTGTGTTCATAAGTGCACTGGTTTGCCCATCTCTGTGCATTCATGCAGGTATCATTGATCCATTGCTAAAAAGGAAAAGGAAAGAAGATAGCCATTGAATAACTCAAATGTCAGAGTCATATGATCTTTGCAGACAGGCTGATATCATTGTAAACTTTCTGTAGTCACCTTCTGATTTTCATCATAATCAATATATAATATAGTATATGTCTAAATTTTATTTTAGCATGTATACTATCAACGTTCATGGTGGCATTTATAAATAAGTTTATTTTTGCATATTTTCCATCCCCATCTTCCTGATCCTGCCCATCCTCCCATGCATGCCCTCTCACCCACAGCCTCCATTTGATGTCACACGTGTTCTCTTTCCTTCCACTTCCCATGCCTTCTAGAGTCCCTTTACCCTCCACATGGTCTTCTTAACTAGTTTCATAACCTATGTCCAAAGTTACTCCAACTTGTATATGGCCTCTTCTGTACCAAATAAATACAAATAGTCTATCTTCCCAAGGCCACAACAAATACTAAAACCTTTAATGACCTAATGACTTACTGAAATCACAACAGGTACCCTTAAAGACTGAATAATTGCTATATAGCAAATAGCACAAACCATGTCAAAGTACTAAGACTATTTTCACAGGTGTAAGACATTGCCTCATAAACCCTAGCTTCATTTTTTTCCCTCACTGAATGAATTTAAGAGACACATGGGCTTTGCTTTTGGATCCAGAGAGTAGACTATATAGATGAAGGATCATTGGACTTTAAGCAGAAATGTTCTGACCCTAGATTAAGAGAGAGAAAGTGAGCCAAAATAACATGGTGGCTCTTCCTTGGAGACCAGAGTCAAAAGATTTGATTTTAGTTCAGTCCCTATAATTGATATAGCTCCATAATACCAATAATTTAATACCTATTAAATTTAGAAGAATTTTAATAAACTCTACTCTGATCATTGCACAGCTAAAGACATAGATATAGAGAACCAACTCTGATCTCTATGTGCATGCCATACCATATGGACACATACCCACACACTTACACATAAACAAAACAATGAATATTTTTTAAGAGAAGCTAGAATAGAGGCAGAACCTCTTGAAGCACACAGGAGAAGCCGGATGTTATCCACAAGCTCCAAAAAACAGCTCTCCAAATGCATTGTCCTGTTGTGAGCCCTCACCACCTTTAGTAAGTCACTACCATGTGGAAAAACAATTCTTCACAGTAGGTTGTGCTTGTTTAAAATCTCTACTTATACTGATTCTTTAGTGGTTGACAAATACTCAAGATTTTCATTCTAAAGGGAGAAAAATTAAAGTCATGTTAGTGTTTGTTAAGGTTGCATAAAAAAGTAAATAAGTTGTCTAAGGTGAATGAAGGTCATTTTTATTTTTAAAAAAATTTTAATTGTTTCATAGTACAACAGATGAACAATGAACAAATATACAAAGATTGTGATACAAATTTGTACTGTAATTATGTTTACAATGTTTTACAGTCATAAATGTTACTGTGATGAGCATTCTTAAATTGCTTATACACATTTTAAATAGCTTTGATGCAATAGTTTAGATATTTTATGCTGCCAGAAGTATATGTATATGAATTTTTAAAAACAAAATTTTGATAAACAAAACCCAATTTTCCTTGAATGACTGTGTCTGCTTTGAGATAATATTTTAATATGACCCAAAGGTTTTCATTCAAGATTTGCCATTTGACAGTTTTTTTCATTTTTTCCACATCATATGGTTGTGAATAGCAAATATTGTGACTAACAAAGCATTACTACTAACAGAGAAAGAAATTTTGCTTTGCCAGAGCTTGGGACACTAAATGTTCAAGCTCTGATACAATAAGACAGCCGTGGAAAAGTGTATTTTTGTAGTGAAGATAGAAGGTCATATTTAAAATACTCATGTCCATGTTAGTCATTAAGCCATGACAATAGATGTTAAGAAAATCTATGACTTTTTATTAGAAACACTTTAAATAGAAATTTTGAGAATTGAATGAATTTATGGCATGTCAAAGTAAAAACTCTTCTGAGGCTACAAATGTCAATTTTGATTTGAGAGATCTGTAATGATAGCCATGCACATTAGAGAACCTTAACTCATTCCCACTCAGTTAGGCTGCAGCAAGGAAGTGATAAGGATGAAGACACACAATTCCATATAGAACTTAGTAGGCAACAGACCACTGAGTTTGGAAGCTAGTGAGATAATGTGTAGGCCCTCAGCCAGTATATTTGTGCATTATAGAATTTTATATGTAACAGGTTTTTGTGATCACTCCAAAGACATGTTTATCTAATAGAATATCCTCCAATTTGGAGGTAATGGGTTCTTGTAAGTAGTTGAGCATTGTTGACTTTACAATTCACTGGACAGCAATAGGCCTGCTAAGTTAACTTAGATGCTGATATTTAAAAATACATCTTTGCGTTTATGTGGGACAGGTGGATGGAGTCACATTATGTGAATTGCTGAGATAAGAGCCAGTTGCTTACATAAACATACTCCAATCTGTGCTGTTTTATAGTATAGAGCAAGATGTTACAGCATAATTATTGATGGACTGACTCTCACATACATTTTATCTCAGTGCTGGGATCAGTTGTTTCTCCTTCCTACAGTTTCACTTCCCTCAAGACTTTGCAGATATTGCACCCATGGATCTAATCACACGTCATTGCCAGTGGCTACAACATGTCCATCTCTCCCTGTAGCATGAATCTTAAAAGGTCGTATTAATAAAATCAAACCTGAGCCGGGTATTGGGGTGAACACTGGAAGGTCAGAGACACAGAATAAGCCACAGCTATCTCACCTCGCCGGATCCTCAGCTGGTCTTGTTTCCTCAGACTGGAAGCCTCTATGTCCTCATATCCAAATGACTCTCAGCTGAACTGCTGCTAGAAGCCTGAATGCTTAACCAGGCCAAATGCTTCTCCAGGCCAAATGCTTCTAGTTTCTGGTCCTCACGCCTTATATACCTTTCTGCTTTCTACCACCACTCCCTGGGATTAAAGGCTCGCTTTCTGGGATTAAAGGCCTGTGTCACCATGCCTGGCGGTTTCCAATGTGGCCATGAACTCACAGAGATCCAGAGGGATTTCTGTCTCTGGAATGCTAGGATTAAAGGCGTATGCTACCACTGCCTATCCTCATGTTTAATATTGTGGCTGTTCTGTCTCTGACCTCAGATAAGTTTATTAAGGTACACAATATTTTTGGAGAACACAATACCACCACATCTCCCTAATGTTTTAAGTTCTAAAGGCACTAATGAAAGCCTTGTGCCAAGAGATCTCTCACAGCTACAAAACAGTAAGTGTGCTTGTATTCTCTTAACAGGAAGTTATACGGATATAAAGAAAAAACATACTAGAAACACTGAAATGTGATAATAAACTGTTAAAGGGTTTGTTTTTGTTAGAAATGTGCTCTAATAATTGCAAAATCACAAATTAAAACCAAGAGGAACAACAGTAAATGACACCAAGAGATGAATCAGTTCTCCATGGTAACTCTCAAAGAAGCCTTCATTCATAAAACATGGTTTGATACTCTCTGCTATTTGGATCTTAAAATTTTTTTTTAAAAAAAAAAAGTACCAATAGACCAAAGAGAGAAGGGAGGTGGAAGGGATGAAGGGAAGAAGAATAGATGGTTCAAAACTGCCATAAAATTCAATCATTTTAGGAAAGAAACTGGAAATGCAAACAACTTGAAAGAATACCTAGATAATAGTCTCCAGATTACTAATTTGATTATGATAACAAAAGACATATAACTTATATTCCAAAACAGGATTAACCAGTTATTGGCACTCCCTACTCTTGAGGAATTCTAGTAGTCTTCAATGCAGAGGCCAAAGAAGAGTATGAGGGTGACAGCAATGCCCAATGCTTCTAACTTTTAGTAGTTTTCTAACTAATGGAAGAGTATCTTTGCGGATACTACACACTCCATCATTAAAGATGATCGAGTCTCATCTGGGATTGTCTAAGCATAAGAACAGATTCCAAATAATAAATATTTGCCTCACGTACATAATTATTGTTTGCACAGTAGATGTACTTAACCACTTTTTTTTGTGTGTGTGTGTGTGTGTGTGTGTGTGTGTGTGTATTGCTGAGGATCAAAGTGACTTACTCCACATTCTAGACTTTCACAGTTTTGAAGAGTGATCTGATAGCTTCCTAGCCTTCATAGTTGCCTAAATTGTTCTGATAAGAATCTAAAACTTACCCATGCCTCACAGTCATCTTGAGGAAAGGATGGGGGTAACACAGAAGCCAGGAACAACAACAATGGGCATAATTTCATGTCTAGAAAACAAAGAAGAGAAAAAAGATCTGCATTTGAATATCTAGTACAAGGAGTTCTGAGTAACACAGAAAGTATGGGGGAAGTAATGAGATCCATTTCCAGGATTTACTAGCAATCTAACAAGGAGGACACACTATTTATATCATCAAACTGATAATAAAATAAACTCAAGAAGCCTGTTGCCAATAGGTGGAATACAGAATAAATCAAAGGGCCTTAGTGAATCTCCTGGAACCATGCACCTACGAATGTTCTGGGTGATTAGCATCTTGTCCCCTCTCACACTCTAATCCATGGAGGTTCTCTCTTCAGAGTCTAAAAATTTAGGAATTCTTCCTTGTTCTTTCAAGAGTAGCAAAAGCACCCAACTATTACCATGGCAGGGCACTACTCTGATATGATAAACCCTTGTTGGATATTTTAAGCTCTGCCTACTCAATTATAGGATGTTTGTTATTCATTCATTAAAAGTTTTTCTTTTCTTTTTGAGACAAGATTTCACTATATAGCCCAGTCTAGCTTCAAACTTACAACTTTGTGTCAGAGTTTCAAGTGCTGAGACATATCTGTACATTATCACCCAAAACTGTCATATTTTTATATCAATGTCCTTTTCTTGGCTCATGTGTCCAGTGTATTAACACATTTTCTCTCAAAGTCTGACCCATAATTACAGAACTGAACCATGAAAATCTTGGAGTTTCATCATCATATTTTACATATAATGGTAAATGTATGATAAATTAATGCCATGTTCAACAATGAGGTAAACATTTAAATTATTTGGAACACATTCTCTCACTCTCTCTCTTTTTTTGGCACCCATGCTTACATAACAAGAGCATTCTCTACTTAAACAAACTGCCAGCATCTACAGCTTGCTTTTAATGATTTCTCCTAGCCAGTAAGAAAAGTTTTTCTTACTCTGTATTTAATAAAGGACTATATAGATAGATGCAATGCATAAATTGGTAATTTTCATGAAACTTTTTTGCCCCACTCTTTGCCCCAATTTAGACACACAAAATAACATAGACTATGTTTGCTGTCCCTTGTTATGTGACTCTCTTTGGGCTTAGTGTAAAACTCATAAAAACCTAATAGTGAGATGCTGTTACTCAATATCCCACTTTACACATGAACAATCTCAGTGTTAGAGATTTAATACTGACATGTCATAAGAATTCAGGGAGCACAACTGAAATCTAAGAACTGGCTCTGTGGCATCAAAGCCTTCAATTACGAGAGCCAGAGACTGAGTTGCTTGGAGGATTATGTAGACATATCAAACCTCAGCAGAGGTGCCTTCAGTGAGTTAATTACTGGAAGAATCGCATGATAAATAGTCACATTCTCCTGAGTATCTACTGTAATAGTTTTAAAATTCCAGTGTCATATTCAGTCTGCACTCAGGTTGTTTTGTTGTGTTTCTCTGAGCTATGAAGCAGTCAGCACAGAACATAAATTCTACAGAACTGCTAGAAGTCATTATGGACACAATCTGGACTAATATCCTGTAAGAACAACAGCCTTGCCAATTTCTGAGAAGCATTCTTTTTTTTCTATTTTACAAGAGTGAATATCCCTGCTTTCCTGAATTTGCTAAGCATTGACACTTATTCTGAGCTGTGCCTGATCTACAATCCTTGAAATTTCTGACACTTACTTATGCAATTTACCCCTGTCTTTTGTAAAATGAGTTGTCTCACTTCAAGGATTGAAATTTACCACATAGCAGTCTATTATCAAATAGCTCTCACGATTGACTCTTATTATAACTTTGTCTGATTTTGATACAACATCAGAACTTTAGCCAAATTGGCAGGTACTGTAGGTTCAAATGTTCAATATTCGAGTACATCATTTAAATACATGAAGAAAAGTATTAATAAATTCATTTTGGAATTATAATCTTCTCCAAAGTCATATAATTCTCATTTATTGTTATTAAGTACTATCATAATATCCTAATTTTCTTCAGAATCATTTCTTATCTGCCCCAACACAAATATCTATGAGGGAAACTGCTTTCTCATATAAGATATACACATATTTTATACATGTAGAGAACCTACAAGTTACCTGAGTATATTCACCTATGATCAGAAAAATGAAATGTTTTGATTTCTGCTTGCCTTAATGTATTTTATAGACCAGTTATATATTCTGATGATCGCCAATAACACATTTATTTCAAGTTCAGACCTATAATGTTGAGTTGGACAATTTAAAATCATTAGCTACCTTCTCATCCATAATCTAATAATATTTGCATTAGTACACAGAAAAATTCCTGCACTCCTTAATCTTAGATCTAGTAATCATACCTCTAATATAACTACTTTGAAAAGTCACAGACATTATTTCTAAGTTTAGAATAGAGAAATTCATTCCCCCATCTCTATACAAAAGCATTTCCAGGGTAACAAATAAGCTACTTGAATCATGTATACTAACTTTAGAGATTAAAAACAATTGTACTCAATAAAATTATCAGGAGGGTCCTGAAAACAGTCCAAATGTGCAATCACTAACTATAACATTTTGGTGCTGCTGAGTTATAAATGGACTGGCATCAGGACATTCATCTTCAAATAAAAGAGTGCTACTTACTGTTGGTGTCTGAGCAGAATGAAGTGTTTGTTCTACTGGAAGAGAAAACATAGTAACAGACAAGAGTCAGAACTGTGTATATGTACTCTACCTATTCCCAGTTTTGGCACAATCTGGTTATGCAGTCATGAAGCAGATAAGTCCCACATGCTGGATGAATGGGCTAAACCTCAAGTTAAATAAAACTGTGACATGCACAGTAGTGCCCTGGCCCAGAGGAGCATGAAATTGGACCCCCAAGATGACAGCTGCTGATGTAAGACTCAGGGCCAAATCAAGAAATACTACAATAGCAATAGAAGCAAAGCCTGCCAAGAAGCACACACGTAATTACCTCAGCCTTTAGTTTAAAAAACAAGTTTGCTTGCAACTCCCAAGATCTGTGTCATTGATTCTGTGTCTCCTCACCCCCTTCCCCCAAGGGTACCCAGGCTATTAGAGCCCAAACAGCAACAATTCTAACCCCCAATATGGGTTGTTTTTATCTCTTTATTGCTGACTGATTGGCTGACCAGACCCCGACCTCATTACAGCAATTTGATTCACCCACTCTGGCTGATTTTGGTGAACTGACCCTATTTCATGGTCTCTGTGTTTCTCCTCTAATTGGTGAGTATTGGGCTCTCTCTCTCTCTCTCTCTCTCTCTCTCTCTCTCTCTCTCTCTCTCCCTCCCTCCCTCTTTTCATTCCTTTCCCCTCACTCTTCTTTAGGGCACATACTGTTTATTCTCAATTAATCCTGACATTTCCCCACAAGGGATGGCTGCCCAGGAAATGGAATCAAATACTGAGGTCCTGAATGTTCTTTTCCCTCTGGAAACACCATGTGGTCAAGCATCCATGGCCTAAAAAACTGTGGAAGCCCTCAACAAAGCACTTACATTCCATACCAAACAAGCCTTTTCTCTTATTCCTAGTCTAAGACCTCATTAGAGACTTTCCATGCAACCAATTGAAGTCTCCTGCCTGGGGCTACTCTACAGGAGAGACTGAAGGGTTCTCTGTCTGCTGGAAGGACCCCTACAGCCCCTGTGGGGTGTGGTTGAACGCCTTCAGTCTCTTACTCTATTCTTCAATCTGATTACATGACCACCAGTTAAATGCCAAAAAAGCAGTGGCTGATTTCTGAAACTCACGGGCAGGCTTCTGTCTATCCCCTGCAGTAATCCCCTGCTTTCTCCGCTAGGACAGGATGGGAACATTCCTTTCAAGGTACACTAGTTCTCTTTAGTTTCATTGTTAAATGTCTGTTATTCCCCATCTCCCTAATCTACCTGGTGGTATCTCCCCACACCAAACTGTCCTAGTGCCACTGAGCACAGGGAGTCACTGCCACTATAGCCTCCACTGCTGTCCAGGGTATCTGTGCAGTGTGGCAAGGCCCAGCCACCGCTGTTCTCTGCCCACACGTGGATGGGAGCCCATTCTGGGCACAGCTTGCTTCCCAGCTATGCAAGCCTTGGGCAGCATCAGAGGAATGCCGAACCCCTTCCCCCTGCCCCTCCCAAGCCCAGCCTATAGTTGAGGTGGCAGCAGCCTGGCATCCAGCCTGGGCCTGCTCTCGCAACTCCACCTTCCCAAACAAAGTTACAAAAGCAGCACATGCATGCTGTCCTCTTCTTTTTTCGTCCAGGCTGTCCCGAGACAAGCCTGTTTCCCAAATCGTAGAAGAGTCAGTCTGTTACCCCTCCACCAGTACACCAGTGGCACGGGAGAGGAGGCAGGCCACCTGAGACCTGCGCACTCTCCCTTGCAATCCCCTGCAGTTGTGATCAGGGGAGGGTAGCTGAAAAGCACCAAACTCCCAGGAGAGTGTATTTTTACCCATTTAACAAACAATGGGCAACTTTCCTTCTTCCACACAGGAGCCTCAGATAGTGACACTTAAAGCTCTAATATAGACCACAGATATTTGAGTCAAGTGCTCACACCTGGTCAGTTTTAGAGCTGAAGCCTCTGCCATAGCACCTTGGAAATCCCCTGAGAACATTTGGGATCCTTCTTTATGGATACAAATCTTATTTGTCCAGGAAGAGGGAGGTTCAAGAAGGGAAATCCCCTCATTTGACATTTGTACCCATATTACTGGGCACGATAGCCTCTATAAAATCAGATACCATGGACAATATTCTTTGAGCTTTAAATGACCACTGTAAGATATAAAAAAAATCAATTCCCTCTAGCTTGATTTCCTGCCTCCATATGTAGATCCAGATTCAAAGGATGAGGACAACCAGACAAAGAAACCTTCTATACAATTCCCTCCCACCTCACCTCCTACAGAGGGAGCTCTTTATCCTTGGGCAGAACTCCACTCATCCTCATGCCCTAAAGAGCCTCACTGTGACTCCCTTAAGGCAAAAACACACAGTAATTAAATCCTATCTAGCCCTAGTACCTGAGCTCCTTATGCAAGCCTCAACAATTAAATATCACTCTAAGAATCCTTTTGCCTTTCCAGTCAATGTGAGACCTAATGCAACCAACCAATCCTGGATGCCCACCCCTCTTACTGATCTGTCTTTAATTAATAAAGCTGCTAATGAATTGGGCCCATACTTGCCATATTTTGAGCAAGTATTGCAAAAAAGCACAATGCTTTTACAAACCTATTATGATTGGTACCATTTAATGAAAGCAGTACTTGAACCAGCTGTTTTTCTTAATTGGCAGGCGTCCTATGAAGATCAAGCTGAAGAGTAGGTACACCTAAATATTCAATATAATATTGCTATTTCTCTAGACATGCTGACCAGCCAGGGCCAATATGTTGATCCTGTGACTCAAGCCCAAATTGGGCTGCATGCCAATTTTCAGTAGCTCTCTGACCTTGCATTTAAAACCTTGAAATCCTCCACTCCCTGAAACTGACCACATACTTTTGTAATCTGATATAGCAGCCAGGACACTGTTTCCTGACTTCTTAGCCCAAGTCAATGAGGCAATGGAGAAATGGGTGGATCCTGGCCCAACCAGGGAGATGCTCATTAAGCAATTAACATGAGAAAGGCTTCATGCCTCTACCTGCAATGCAGTTGCAGCAGTGCATAATGAGGACATCCATAAATGGGAGATCACTACAGAGATCTCAACCCCAGGAAGGACCATAGCTGCCCTTACAGCCTCTCTCAATACATTATTAGGTTCCAAAGACAATGATCATGGGAAGTCCTCTCCCCACCCACCTGACTGTTCTTGTTGGGGATATGGTCAGTCAGGTCACCTTCTTAGACACCGTTCTAAAGTTCAACCCAAGACCAAATGCTCCAAATGTCAAAAAGTGTTTCACGGGCACATTATTGCAGAAGCTCTCCCCAGGTTCCTTGAAACATGAGGAGGGACACCACTCAACCCAGCAAGTAAGAGGGAGTCTCTCCAAACCCAGACTGTTCTGGACCCTTCTCATATTCCCCCATTCTCCCATGATGACTATATACCTGGGATGGCAGATCCACAAAGGTACTGGTGGACGCAGGGGCAGAAGCCACTGCAATATCACTTAATGATACTCAAGTTTTCGACATTGGAAACTTAAAGATGGCCCAACCATTACCGGGGTAGGAGGACATAAGACTTCAAAACAACCCTTTTCCCAGGTCACTGGAATGATCTTGATGGCAATCAGTGGTGATTCTGCCCAATTATAGCTGATTGATCCTGTACTCTTTGGGGTCATGTTCTATTAGAGGAAATAGGGGCTATGCCTACCACAGATGATAGGGTTTTTATGAGGATATAGAAACACATGACATGAGAGTTCAATATGATAGAAATTCTAGCCTTCACCCCCAATTTTAAGGGCCACTGCCCCCTGCACAGATATAAATATTCCAAGGCCCTTACCATTAAATTGGACATCGCAGAAGCCTGTGTGGGTGGACCAGTGGCCTATTATAGAACCAAAACTATTAGAGTTGATAAAGTTATTTGAAGATTAATTGTCATTGGGCCATACTGAGACTTCCTGCAGTAGATTTAATACCCCCATTTTGTATTAAGAAAAATTCAGGAAAATTTTGCCTTCTGCAAGACTTAAGACAAAACAATGCACAAATTGAAAACATGGGCTCCCCTCAAGCGGGGCTACCGTACCCAGGTGTTACTCCACTAGGATGGCATATTCTTGTAATAGATATTAAAGATTGTTTTTTCTTAGTACCAGTGACTCCAGAGGACAGAGAGCACTTTGGGTTCACTGTCTGCTAGTCCAATGTTCAAAAACCTGCTTCCATTTATCACTGGGAGGTGTTACCACAGGGTATGAAAAACAGTTCAGTTACATGCCAGTTGTATGTTCAAAAGTCCTCAGCTAGGTTCCCTGGTGAGGTATTAATGATCCACTATAAGGATGATATCCTGTTGGCCCACCCAAACAAACAGAGACTTCAGAAGTTATTGCCCCAGCTCCTTGAGGACTTAGGAGCTCTTTGCCTCGAGGTAATCCCATAAATGATACAATGGCTACCCCTATTTGCCTTCTTGGGTTACCAAATCAGCCAAGTCATCTAATTCCTCAATACCTCTATTATAATACAAGAGTCATAAACATTTTCTTCCGATTCCCAATGAAGACATGAAACAACTATTCTCCCTTCTCAAGGGACATCCCTCACACTCTGCAAAAATATGATTGGCAAAGGGGTCCAGGGACCCTTAAAAAGGGATAGTGAACTTGGCTATCTTCTGTCTGAACTTGCCTATCTTCCCTGAGGAGACATGGTCCAAATGTTCCCCTGATAGTTTTAGTCCTTTAGATTAAGAGCAGCATGTTGTGAGCACTGTGGCGATCAGGCCCCTTAATCTGGATAGAGCTATCCAGATTCTGAGCTATCCTATATCTCCTCAAAGTTCGTTATGGCCTTTGAGATATGCATTAGAGCTAGCAACTGCATGGGACACAAACCAAACAAGCTTGTCCTCCCCTTCTTTCTCCAAAATACTGAGTTCTTATGGGCAGACTCTCTTCCCCTCCAAAAAATGATGGGTTTTCCAGGGAC
>CABHPH010040400.1:0-63361 GCA_902168325.1 Peromyscus nudipes | reverse complement strand
TCTCTCTCTCTCTCTCTCTCTCTCTCTCTCTCTCTCTCTCTCTCTGTGTGTCTCTCTCTCTCTTTTCTTTGCCTCCAACTTAGGGATCAATAGTAAGCTGTCAGGAACTGCTCCAGCACCATGCTTGTTTGCTTGTGGCCATGTTCCATGCCTTGACAGTCATGGACTTACCTTCTGAAGCTACAAGCAAGCCTCCAATTAAATTCTTTCTTTTATAAATTGCCTTGGTCATGGTGTGTCTTCCCAGCAATAGAACAGTGACTAATATAGACTCCAAAGCATATTGTTCCTATTATTCTATTCTGGTGAATAAGATACAATGCTAGGTCTCTAGAAAGTTGTATTTTCCCCCAAACTAGTGACAGACCATAATAACACCAACAGTTAAGAGGTAAAAATGATGAGTAATCAGAAATACCATAAAACAATCTGTGTGAGTATAGAAGATCTCACAAAGCTCTCACCCTGACTCTTTAAAATATAAAGTGTTCTCAGAAGACACAAAACCTACACTGTTTTAGAAAGATTAAGAAACTTAGCTACAAGGAAGGTGGACAGAGAATCAGAGCAACATAGAGGTCTAGAAGGTGGACTTCAGCATACTTCAACAAAGCAGAAAACACTTGACTTGCAAATTTGTAAGAGAAGGAGAAAAGAGAAACAGAGAACAAAAGAGGTAGTGTGGGGCAGGGAGGCAGGGAGAAGGAGACAGTAGTGAATTAAAAGTTACGCTTACAAAGAATTTTATATGTTGAAGAAAGGGGTTTGAATTTTCTTCAGAGAGCTATGGCAAGCTAAGAAGTAATTTAATCAGTATCCAGAGCCAGTGAAATGAGTGTCTGAATTCAGATACTACAAAGAACTAAAGTTGCCTTAGTCTCAAATTCACTTTTATTCTTGCTGTGGCAAGGGATCTGGTGAGCATCTCTCCCAGGAGCTGGTGATGGAGCAAAGATTGGAGCAGACTCTCAGAACCACATTACTTGAAATGGAGGTGCATTCTTCTTGAGATGTGGCTAGAGGGACTGATTAAGAGAAGGTGTTTCGAACAGCCAACTCATGCAATGAGCACTGGACCCAGTCCCACTGCCTGGATGCCTCCCAAACAGATCAAGCCAATCAACTGTCTCACCCATTCAGAGGCCCTGATCCAGTTGGGGGCCCCTCAGCCATTGGTTCATAGTTCATGTGTTTCCATTCATTTGGCTATTTGTCCCTGTGCTTTATTTGAAACCTGGGGCTTATGCAGGGTCCCTTGGCTCGGCCTGGGAGGAGGGGAATGGCCCTGCCTGGACTAAGACTACCAGGTTGATCTCAGTCCTCGGGGGAGACTTTGCCCTGGAGGAGGTGGAAATGAGGGGTGGGCTGGAGGGAAGGGGAGGGGGGCGGGAGGGGGGAAAACAAGGGAATCCGTGGCTGATATGTAGAACTGAATGGTATTGTAAAATAAAATTAAATTAAAAAAAAAAGAGAAGGTGGTACTGAGAGGTGACCAACCACAATTTTGGAACACATGTTTGGATGTTTGGGTTCTGGGAGTTCATTAAAAATCTTTTAGGTGCCTTTGGGTAAGCGACAAGATTAATAACCTCCATCATCAAAACAGACTTTTACCCCTCCTAATAAACAGAATATTACAGTTTCTCAGAATAATACCCTTCAACTAATAAAAGCCACTGAAGAAGAAAGATAATAAAACTTAATTAATTAATTTATTAACTTATTTTGCTTTTTAGAGGTCTTTGTGTGTAGTCCTGACTAGCCTTGAATTCATTGTGTAGTCCAGAATGGCCTAAAACTGATGATAATCCTCCTACCTCAGCACCCTAAGTGCTGAGATTACATGTGGATATCACCATGCCTATCACTTACCATTTTAATTTAGGAAAAAAAAAAAAAAAAACAAACATGAGAACCAGTAGCCAGCCTACACACAAGTTTACATGTAGCTAACTATATGTGAAATATTTATTAAACTAAAAATATCCATAAACTATCTGGTTTGGTTCAAGAATATTAAGTCCAAAATATATTAAAGTTAAGGATACAGAAGACAGCGCTCAAAATGATTAATGCATTGTGGGATGACTCATCCCTAACGGGCTTGAAGGTCAGACGGCCCAAACAAGTAAAAAAGATACTTTGTGAGAGCCAGCCTGGGTCTGCCTGATGGTCTTAGCAACAGCAGCTGAAACATGATCTGGAGATGACCTGGACCAATGAGAGACAGCCATGTCACACCAGCTGATGCATATTCATCAGACCTCCCCCCAGGGTGGGGTGGAGGGTATATAAGGCTTGCCTCTTCCTGAATAAACTGAGCTTGTTGTTTTGACATTCTCCCAGAGTCTGTGTGGTTTGACTCAGCGCCTACTTGGCCCCCCACCCCCAAAGGGAACAACAACAAGGACCCTGCTACAATGCATGATCATATGAACAACATACAATTATCCAAAGGAATAAGGCAATTGAATTCGATGTCATGAAGTTTATTTACATGTCACCTCTCAATGTGACAACTGAATAAAATATTAAGAAGTTGCTGGAGAAGAAAGGAGCCTCAACATTTGTTCCCGTTTATTGTCAGCTCTTGGGTACAGCGATTCCATGTCAAAGAACTAACACAAATGTGCTAAGTTTAACAGAAATACTATGAGTGGATTTCAGAAGCTCTGGCTTCCAGTCCTGACCCTGTCCTTAGGTAAATTACACTGTGCTGCTCTAAGGATAAAGTTGGCACTTACGCCCAAAGAACTTTGCAAATACTATGCAAATAGCAAATAATTCTCTACTTACTTCCATCTAATTGAAGAAGATACTAACACTTTCGTATTAATTAAAAACTTTTAAAAAAGTTGTCTATAATTTGTATTTTCAATATAGATTCCAAGCCTTCTTTCCCCCTCAAATCCTACACAGTGACATGGTTTGTCAGCCAGACTGGGGATGAATAAGATGGATGTTTCAACAAATAGAATCCCAATTCAAAGAGCTGTGAAACAAGACCACATTACAGCTTTCCTCCCCCTCTCCTACATATGCATTAAATAATAGATGATACACTTAATGAGCCTAATGGGTGATTAATTGCTGTTACTTATAAGTAGACACAACTGCCTGCACTGATATTACTGTTTAAGAACCTCCAAAGGGTGCTACCTTAAAAGCAATTAAACTTTTAACTAAATGTTGCCAGACAGAATCACCGAGCATCCGTTACTTAAACAATATTTTCATTGTTCAAATTTTAACACTCACATGCTAAATGATTCTGCAGCGAGTCAGCTTGCTGTCATTAGCCCACCGTATTCTAAGAGAATTGTGCTATGCTCCAATCTCAACTAAACATTTCCTGAGGATCACTGTGTTTTCATGGAAGCTAACTGTTAACATTTTGTTTGTGTTTTTATATGAAAAAAAATAATGTCCAAGTGCAATATAACACAGAAATATGTATTTATCTTTTTTAAAAGATTTATTTATAGGAATGCTCTGTCAGTATGCACATCTGAATGCCAGTAGAGGGCATCAGGTCCCATTATAGGTAGTTGTGAGGCATCATGTGGTTTCTGAGAATTGAATTTAGGGCCTCTAGGCGAGCAGCCAATACTCTTAACCACTGAGCCATACCTTCATCCCAAACTATCTTGTGTTTTAAGACATTTAAAATTGCTCCTTTGACTTAAAAGAAGTGTAGGTTCTATTTCCCAGTGATCTTTAGATTTAATCTTATTTAAAAGTCACTAAGTATTACTTTCAGACTAGAATATTTTTAAGATCTTTAACATTCAAAATCAATTTCCACATCTGCCACTATCACATCTAATAACAATAACACATTGTGCCGGGCGTTGGTGGCGCACGCCTTTAATCCCAGCACTCGGGAGGCAGAGCCAGGCGGATCTCTGTGAGTTCGAGGCCAGCCTGGGCTACCAAGTGAGCTCCAGGAAAGGCGCAAAGCTACACAGAGAAACCCTGTCTCGAAAAACCAAAAAAAAATAAATAAATAAAAAAATAACACATTGTGCTTTTACTTTTTAACCAAACTCATAAAATATTAACTCAAATGCATATAAAGAAAATAAACATAAATTGTCTCTAATCTGAGATTTAACATAAGCTTTCTTGAGCTGTAAGAACGACAATAAGGAGTGTAGAATCTACATATTCTATGCTCAGTTCTATCACTGTATCAAATGTGAAGAATAAATTATTTTTCTTTGCTGAATCTAAAATGGATCCTTTGTATCTAGCTCATTAGTAAGATACCAGTCAAAATCCTTATCCTGTGTTCTACATGCAAAACATTTTACTTTTCCTATTAACAGGAAGTACAACAGCAGCTTTCCCAGAAAGAGTCCAAACCTAGGGTGCACAGATTGTTTTTGTAAAGTTAAGCACAAAAAGATGGTAACAACATTCAAAGCACATTGAAAAGCAGAAAGCCATACTCATGGAACTTGACAACAGCTCTCAGATCATGCAAAGACCAAACTGAATTATGATCCAAGCAATTTCCTATTGAGAGTAAAATGAGGGAGATATAGAGGAGCAGAGAAAGGAAGGGTGATGCTTCTGTATGGGGTCATAGTTCTGGAAACATAAGGAGAGCATAATAGATCATTGATGAGAGATGGAAAGAATGCAGGGACTGACTGAATTTTAACTTTCTAAAACTGTGATGCTTATTTCCAGTCACTGCTTTATTTACTGGTCTCATATGCTAAGCACAATAGTGAGGCAAGAAAAAAAAATCAACTGATCAATCATTGCCTTGGAATTGTTCTCATACGCATTTGACATCTGCTTGTTCTTAAACTTTAGGGTTTTTTTCAAAAATAAATTTCCTGGCATGGAATTCCCAGTTCTTGGTGTATTTTCCTTAGTGACAAGGAAACTATTGGTGTTCAAGATCATATTGTGTTTGTGTCATATCCAATATGATTTGCCTTTTGGGAAAATTCTGAGTCTGTCTTCCTTGCAGCTTTTATGTGACCATTGTTCCTCTTTATCTTTAATGTCCCAACCTACTCAGTCTTCATTAACTTTGCAGTAACCCCCCTACACACACAATGGGGTTATTTTTGGATACAGAAACATTGGCAGCTCAGTCAGGGGAGTGTATACAGACCAGACATCTCTAGCCAAACTCTTCAGTTCCTCACTGTTGGAAAAGGCAGAATCTTTCTCCTTTTCAGCTGCTTAGCAGGTGTTCCAAAAGCCCAGCTGTGCTTTCAATGAATACCTGTTAGTAATCTTTCTGTTCACAAGGCTGTCCTATGCTGCAGGCTGGTTCATCTTCTCTTTACAGAGGCCAGACACCAATCCCACCTTAGCTATCTGGACAACTTAGTCTGACATTTGAGGGTTATTAGAAACATGGTATATAAAAGGCAAGGCTTTACAAAGATGACTGCAGGAATACCCTTTATTTCACATGGTCATGTGATAATGTGATCTTGACATCCTTTTCCATGTCAGGGGCCATGAGAGAGGACCAACAGGCAGCATTGGAACTCATGGAACAAGGCTGGGCAGTCAGCAAAGCCACGCCTAAGTGAGGCTTGGAGAGGACCTCATGCTGTAATTGAGCATAGCTCTGATTGTTGTCTTCATGGTCAACATATCCCTTATCATCTATGGGTTGTATGAAAACTCTCAGAGGGTTTCCAGTCCTTCACTGGGCAATGTTACTGATACTTATAACAATAGTAGTTGACTTTTTCCAAGCATCGCTGCTGGAGCAGATTAATGATTCAACCACTACCCTAAGGAAGAATTTAGACATGTAGAATTGTTAGTAAGGTTAGGTTAAGATGCTTTTGTTAATGACTTTGAGGTAGAAAATCTTGGAGAAAAATTTAAAGTTTAGAAAGGCACACTTTCAATAGTTGAGCAAGAGACTTGATGAGGTCCAGGAACAAAAACAGTGGCAGCCTGGCTATTGCTGGCTGACATACCTTTCTTGCTAGGATGGGTTGGTGATCAAAGGTGATGATTGATTCCTTGTGCCCATTTCTGCCCTCAGCTTCCTGATAATGATTTAATAAAAAGTCATTGATGAATGGGTGTGCACCCTGAGGATTTAAAGTAGAGCTGATTGTTTTTTCTTATATAAAAGTTTAGATTTGTGATTCGTTTAAGATTTTTTTATAAGATAACCTTTTGAGATAAACAATAAAGTAATAATTCTTTCTTTGTAATTTCAAATTGCAGCCTGCCAGTAAAAGAACTGGCTGGAAAAAAAATACCTTGCTTGCTTACACTTTGTTAATTATAACAAATTGCTTGGATACGAATGTATGTGGGTTCTTGGGGATAATATGTTTTTCACCTGTAATACATAAAAAATAAAATGTTTGCTCATGTAAGAGGTATAGAAAGCATGTTGTTTTTTTTACTTGTATTCATTGTAATCATTCACTTGAAAAATATGATGTAGCCGCATTGTAATTTTTATATTGCTTGAAAGATTCTGGAGTGTATAAGCTGTAAGGAAAAAATAATAACACAGAGAAGGAAAACACCAGGAGAGATGTAGAAAGAAAGATGTAGATGGAAGACATCAGGAAATAGTGAAGTCATCAGGAAACAGAAAGAAGGGAAACATCAGGGTAGAAGAACAGAACAGAAAAAGAGTAAAGTAAAACAAGCACCCAAAAGAATAATAAAAAGAGAAGTTTCAATCCCCCAGAAAGGAAGTCTGTGTGTTTTTTTCTTAGGGACTCTGCATCTCATTCCCAGTCTTTCTGACCTGCAGAAGACTCGACCTACTGTAGGTAAAGTCTGTGTACTTTCTCTATGAAATCCGACTCACTGCTTTGATAGAAATTGGTAAGCAAGTATGGCAGGAATGCCACCAGTGAAGCCAATTCCGAGCAAGTGCTGCCTTCATCTTGTTTGAGGGCATTCTCCTGCAGCATAGAACCAAAATATAAATAAGGAAGAATCCCCCAAGGATATCAGCTCAAGCTGCCTTGAGGTTTTATCACAGTTCTTGATGCAAAATGAAGAGAGAATTGCCCAGCCAATCCCGAGCTACAGGGCGCTCATTGTTTGAGCTCTCATTGTGCAGCTTCTGGCTGCAACCCTATGAAGCACTTGCACCCAAAGACACCTATCTAGACTGTTTACAGTTTTCGCCTCATAAATATTATGAGCACTAATAAGATGTTTTTATTTTAAGCTTTCATTATTTAGCAATCGATACCCAGATAACCTGTCACCTAGGGTTTTGTTTTGTTTTTTGGTTTTTGTTTTTTTAAATATGAGGAGCCAGAAAGGTAATTTTATTTCTATTTCAATTACTATTTCTGGTTTTAGGTGAAGATTTGGAAAAATGTGCTAGCCCTAGCATTACCTTCACAGAATGCACAGTGGTCATTTTTTTTTCCTTTCCAGTTTTCTCAGGTGACCCTAATGTCTTACAAGGCCTAAGAACAGCCTACTCACATAATCTCTAAGATAAAACTTCTGACTCTTGAAGGAAGGTTTGTAACTGGCCGTACCTCCTGAGGTATACAGTCTAACCTCACCCGGATTCACCGTGCAGTGTGTGAAATTGCATTGATCAGAGGTAGAGTGGGTCCTACCACGTCCTCACAGAGCTTCTGCAAAGGAACCTGCTGAGAACCTGATTAGTGCGTGGCATCATTTCTGTGGGCAGTGATTGGCCTCTTCTCATCACCTTTCCTCCTGTTGTGCTGGAGTTGATGACTATATTCCAAGCAATTGGACAGTGGAGCAATCCATAATCAATGGCATAAACACTTCTCTCCTTATCTATGCCTCCAGAGCAGATGCTGCCCGTCTGCTGAAAGTTGCTCCACAATTTATCAGAAGGAATACGGTGTTTCTAGTGTTTCATTGCTTGGTTATTCAACTGTGTTGTGGTAGCATCTCATCATAATGCAAGACACAGTCAAATCATAGCTCATTAGACAGAAATAAAAGATGAGAAAAATATCAGCTACAGCCCCAATCTAACTGCAACTAGTTTTGTAAATAGAATTTTAGTCAGTATTGTCTGTGAACATTTCCATGCCTCAGTGTCTTAACATTGCCATAATTATATGTGTGTGTGTGTCTGTGCATATATACGATATTTAAATGTTTTTATTTTTCTCATCTGTATGCATATATTGTATATGCATGTGTGTCTACATTTTTGCATGTGTGCAGGCAGGGCTGACATCAAGAGTTTTCCTTGACCATTCTCCACATTATTTATTGAGGCAGGGTCTCTCATTTGAACCCAGAGCTCAATGATATGATTGTTAATCTGGCTAGCTTTCTTTCCTGAGGGAGTCCCCTATCTCTACCTTCTGAGCACTGGAAGGGTAGGTAGATGGGCCACAAGGCCCATCCCACATGTGCATGTGTTCTGGAGATTCAAACTCTAGTTCTCAGGCAGTTTGGTAAGCACTCGAACCAAGGAACTATCTCCCTGGGCCAGCCCAAAGTATTTACAGTCTCACTGTAGTGTAGCTGGTGTTTCCTGCTGGGCCCACAGTCAGGACAAATCTCTGCCACCCGCCAGTCTCCAGCTCCCAAGTCCCGCCAGTCTCCGAGCCCACTTATAAAATAAACACACAGACGCTTACATTATTTAAACTGCTTGGCCATTAGCTCAGGCCTATCATTGTCTAGCTCTTACTCTTATATTTAGCCCATTTCTATTAATCTCTACTTTGCCACGTGGCTCGTGGCTTACCGGTACCTTACATCTTCCTTCTCCTCGCTGCGGCTCCGGGCCGTCTCCCCTCTCCCTTCCTGTTCCCTCAATTCTCCTCTCTGTTAGTCCCGCCTATACTTCCTGTCTGGCTACCGGCCAATCAGCGCTTTATTGATACAGAGTGATATCCACAGCACTGTAGTTTAATCTATAGTGATTCATAAAGAAGCTGTGCAGGAGCCACTCATGTAGGCAGCAGAGATATGTGACAAGAGGCCCCAGTAGGGGTCGATGGAAAGTTTACTCTGGCAAGTGGGAACTCTCATTTTATATTTGGCCCAAGATCTTTACTTTTCTCTCTATCTACGTTATTTTCCTTTTAACTTTGAAGATTTTCCCACTGGGGCATGGATATTTGTTTTGCCTTATTCTGGCTGTATGATTGTTTTTAGCAATAAAATAAGGATGTACTAGTTCTGACTGAACTCCTGAGAGCCTTGTGACATTCTGCTAGCCCTCTTACTCAGCCACTGATATGATGAGCTAGCCTGTGAGTCTAAGACAAAAGACAAAGGGGACAAGTAATAAATGTTTGCAGCAGAGGATCACAAGGTACACTCCGAGTAGAATAACTGACCCTTTCTTCCACAGCTCCTACCATTCCTACCAAGACGTCACAGACACATGCAGGCTGCACATGACTGAGGCTTCTTTGTACGTTATAGGGAAATGTCATGCAAGCCAAACACAGCTGATGCCTATAGTAAGAAATGAAATCGCCCTCAGCATTTCTCACCCTCAGTGTACGGGATCTGTATAACTCGAGACTGAATATGGTGAATTTGAAGTTTACAACTCAGTCACATCATGTGACATAGTTAACCTTAAGGAACAGGATTTATCCAGGTTGTATAACCTGGCTCTATCAGTCCTTGGAATCTGGATCTTGACATTGGAAAAAGAGAAGGTAGGAGCCTGTTTCATGGGGGCCGGGGGGGGGGGGGGGGGGGGGAACCTGATCTGCTGCTGCTCACTTGAAGGGCAGCAGGCATGACCATGGCCAGTAAAGCACGTGGATTCCCAGAGCTGAGAGTGGTTATCAAGTCAATGAACAGCAAAGAAACAGGAGCCTTCAGCCAGACAACCACAAGGTGAAGAATTTGGCCACCCTGAATGAACTTAGAAGGAAGTTCCACAGAACAACCGGAAGAGAAGTCAGCAGAGCCAACAACCTTAACCTTAGGATATCCTGAGCAGAAAGGCACACACATCATCACAAACTTCTGAACTACTGATCTACTGATCTGAGCTGATAAACTGGTGTTGTTTCAAGTCATCAAATAGCAGGCAGCCAGTCGTGAACTAATGCGTTAATTTGCTGTGCAACAGCAGAAAACTAATACAAATGATTCATTGTCCTCAATGTGCACAATGTGAGTTACAGCTTTCTGTGCCCCATGGGAGTATTGGAAGGGTTAATGAAATGATGTTTGAAATTTCATTCCACCACCAACACACAATAAATACTCATTTTTACTGTTTCCTTTCACTATTTTAATGACATCATTAATGAATACACATGTGATTCAACCAACCTTAATCAGTTTTGACTCATGCAAACAAAGGTGAAATAAGAAATTCTGGATTGCACGGATACACCAATAAATATACATCATAAAATAACTTAAGTGCTTCATCCAGAAAGTGGGCCAAACTACAAGATATGGAAATTTCTGATTCTTGAGAAGAAAGGGGCTGATCATATAAGTATTTTTTTATGGAAATGTCATTTTTTGATGCAGATTCCACACTGCTGACAGTAGAAAGTATAAATTCCAGCACGAATGTCTCTGCTGTATAAGCCATCCCACAATTTATTCCATAATAAAGTGCTGGAATGCAATGGAAAAACTTGCTATCTAATGTTATACTTACAGGGTCATGGGTTAATTATAGCTCCACAAAATCCCCTAGTGTCTTAGCACATAGCTATGCTCAAAGACAAATGTCTTTAAAGAGAACATTTTGGATAAAATAAGAACAGGGCATTGTTGCCACCTCGTGAATTCATAACATCCATAATTACCTCACAATATCGACACAAATTGGTCCCTTCAAACTTCTGTCATGGAATTAGGAGGAATTCATGATATCTCCACTCCCTGAGGACTGGTCATCATCAACTAATGACTGCTGGGAAGCAGAGGCTTTTTCTTCATTGGTGTAGCACTGTTAAGTTGCCTGTTCTCCTGTAAAGAGCACCTCATCCGTGCTCCTAAAAGTAACCCTAACTCGTTCTCATTCTCTAACACTCTCTGTCTCTTCCCATCTCTCATATACAACTGTGTGAAAATATAGAAAGAACACCGTTTAGGAAGAGACAGGAGCCTAGTGGAAGGGGAAGGGAGACTAGAAGGAGTAATAAAGGTGAATATGAAAATGTCATAATGAGGCAGGTCCAGTCCCCTCCTCCCTACCTCAACTGAATCTACCAGGCTGCGCTGACTCCCCAGCGGTGACCTTGCCTTGGAGGAGTTGGGAATTGGGAGGTGGATTGGAGGGGGAAGGCTGGAGGGTGGGAGAAAGGAGGACAGGGGAATCTGCGGCTGATATATAAAATTAAATTAATTATAAAATAAAAAAGAGGGAAAAAAAGAAAAGAAAATGTCATAATGAAATTCAATATTATAGATACTTAATATATGCTAATAAAATGAATGATAAAAAGACAGAAATAAAAGGTACAAGAGAGAAAAATAAATAAGGGCTTCAGACAATGTTAGGACCATGACAACAGAGGCCATGTGAGGACCCAGAGGCAAACAGACAGTTGCAAGCCAAGAAAGGAAGTCCCAGAAGAATTGGATTCTGCCAACTCCTGGATCTTGAATTTATAGGCCCCGGAGCTAAAAAAATAAATTTCTTCTATTTAAAGCACTCTGTCTCTGGTTCTTTGTTGTGGAAGTCATGGCAACCTGATACAGACAGGAATACAAATTCAATTTCAGAGTACGTTAGTTTTATTCAGGAGGATTTTCACCTAGAAATAAAGATACCTTTCTTTACCAATAGCACTGTATATTGATCCTAACCAAGAAGTCTACTTTATAATGCCAGAGACTCCTGCATTTCAACATCGAAGTGCCTATGGGGAAGGTAAAACTCTCCCCATAAAATGTTTAAATCAGCTACACTCAGGCCCTATGGCATGACTTTCCCCAACATAAGTATTTGCAGATGTACTGCATACCTTACTTATTTACATATGTATAAATATCATAGCAGATAGTGAAATGAAGCTAAATAGTCACATATTAAACCAGTGGGTTCTGTGATTATCATACTGTAGCCACAAGAATGTTTTTCATGTATGTGTCATGTGATTGTATGCTTATGAGCAATCATTGACATCTACTGGATCACTAAAAGTTGCCAATATTTTTTAGTTATTTTGCATTGAGCTTTAGGTTTCTAACACTTTTGAAGCACCACCAACGCAGATACTCTATTCAGAATGTTATTGAATAATTATATTAGCTCCCAGGCATCTAGTCTGGATTGTGATATTCCATCATATATCTTGGTAACTGGAAATCTAAAGCATTATGTCTGACTTTAATCAAGTCTGTGGTGCTCAGGGTCATTATATGTTTTGATAGAACCTGGTCTGAAAAGGCATGTGCTCTGCATTTGAGGCAAACTCTTCTGTTTATACTTCATAACTACTGTGATGAACACAGAGCTGGTAAGGAAGTGGCTGCCCAGCACAATGAGACTAAGTGGTAGTTTGAAAGAAAATGGGACCCATAGGGAGTGGCACCATTAGAAGGTATGGCTTTGTTGGAATAGGTGTGATCTTGTTGGAAATTGTCACTGCCAGGGTAGGCTTTGAGGTCCCATAAGCTCATCTTGCCAGAGTGTCTCAGATTCCTTCTACTGTCTGCATTTCAAGATGTAGATCTCTCAGCTCCTTCTCCAGCAACATGCCTGACTGCATGCCACCTGCCATGATGATAATGGACTAAACCTCTGAACTGTATGATATCAGCAATTAAATGTTGTCTTTTATAAAAGTTGCTGTGGTCATAGTGTCTCTTCACAGCAATAGAAACCCTAAGTAAGACACTAAGTAAACTCCCCAAATAATAAAAGTCACAGTGGTTGACAACATAAACATCGTCTTATTTGTGTTTTCATCTCCTTTTCTACAAAACTAGAGAAGCAAAAACACTGGACACAGAACTCTTCCCAAGCTAATGACAAGAAATTCAGCATTAGAGAAACAGAAGAATCTCAAAGTAAAAGTGATTTCTGGAAAGCATGACTCCTCATGACTTTTTAAAATACCTTGTCCATGCTTTGTAGGGAGTGATATCCATGTTCAAATATTCCTCTAGTTACTTGGTTGTTAACAGTTTGATTTTGTCCACTTAGAAAAGGCTTTCAGCTGCAATTTCCTCTTCTATAAAATGGAGATGGTAATTTTTCAACCTTCACAGTATTTTGTTTTTGAGAATGAAAATAGACAGTCTACTTATTATATAAACTGACAACTTGACCATTCCACGGTAGGTTAAGGGGAAGGTTTTTACTGTAGATATGAGAGAGACAACAGCAAGAGGCATCTGGAAAATTCAAGAACAGAGAGAGGAGGAAGAATATTGAACATGACCAGCAGACCAGACCTGGTCATGAGAGAAGCAAGAGAAGAGAGATAAAGAGGAGGGAAAGAAAGAGAGAGGGGAGGGAAAGGAAGAGGGAGAAAAGGGAGAGAGAGGTGGGGAGGACAGAGAAACACACACACACAGAGGAGGGCATGTGGAGAAAATAGCTGGGTTATAAGCAAAATGAGTAGCTGGATAAAGGGAAGCCCATGAGCTGGAGGGAGTTAAGGGTAGGGGAGACAGTGAGAAGGGCTAGGATGCTAGCTGTGACTTTGAGATGTGTAACAAGTACTTGTGGCACTGAGGGAGCCTGGATGCCAGCCTGTGCTTTGATGTGCCAATAAGCACCACTGGTAGCCATTTGTCCCTTCTGCCAGTGATAAGGAAAATGACTCTTTTTGGTAAAGAAGAACAGACTTCACAACTTCCTGAGGAATGCTGGCTTTTAACTAACCATTAGAAATCCTTCTATAGTCCATGTTGAGCCTATTTCTGGATATTTGGACTACATTTTAGAGTTTGGGGAATTGGAGATCCCTTTGGACCTAGCACTTACAACGTATGTGTAAAATTAACTACCACTATCATTGAATAACTACATTGTTGCAATCCTCTCAGAAAAAAGTATGTAAAGGTATCACACCCAATCAGCATTAGTTCCTGTTTAGACACAGGTGAATAAGAGATTTTGCTCAGTCTTGGTGTCAATTTACTGGCTCAAATGCCAATGATTTCACTAAGTTTAGATACTTTGCTAAACAAGGGGAAAGAAGTGTCTTATATTGTAGGATTTTTAAGGAAAATATATATAGGAAATAAAACCATTTTATAGACTTCAATAAACCAATTTAAGCATAGAGAGACAAAGATAGACATGTATACAATACAAGCAGTCATAAGACCTGTAGCTAATTGACCCATTCAATGCAGAATACTTTAATCATCCACTCCTGCAATTATGTTAATAGAAAATCCTGGCTCCTGAGCGGCAATAGTGTCTCTGCCTTTTGTTGCTGCTTTCTTCATTATCTTGATTCATGACAACAACCAACAGTAAAACACCCATGTGAGTCACAGCCTTAAACGCAGACTTACGCAGCTCACAAATCAGCAATTGCCTATTTCTCCCAACGAAACTATGGCTCCCCGGATTTAACTGGAACACACATCAACAGATTCAATTCTACGTAGCTCTAAATTCCTCCCAACTCTCTTTCCTATGTCAAGGAAGCCCCTGAGATGGGAAAGAAAGAGCATGCCTCTCTTGACCAATAAGCAATCAGGCTAAGGATTTGTTGTTGATGAAACCTACTATTTGTTGTTGATAAAAAAAAAAAATACTGCTAGAAAAATAATGATACTATGTTCTCCTTGTTAAATTTAGAATGCAAAACAACAACTTTGAGCTTAAAAATATTAGCATATTATTCGTAAGACCTGCTTTACGGTTCATCCTCCTCTAGTTCTGATTAAGAATATCCATTAGCTTCCAGGTCATGGAGGCTATCTTTTGGCTTTGTGTAGTCACTCACATACCAATTATTCTAGATCACCTTCTATGGATCCAGTATTCATGCTTTTCTCTAAAGTCCTACAGTAAATTCTCCTGGTACCCTCAAATTAGTATTTTCAAAGAATTAAGCAAGTTCCTGGATTTACTCGTTCTGCTCAAAGAAAAACTGCAGCCCTGGTAGACTCTGACCATCCTTTCCGTCAGTGCCGACCTGAACCCAGTGAACTCAACTGGATGAAATCTGGCATGAGTTTCAATGGTGTACTTGTTGATTCCTTGTGACATAGCAGTCTGACCATGTCGTAAAACCCATTCTTTCTACACTGAGCACTTGTAATTGCAGACAGCCAAAGAGAAGGAGGAAACTAGGAAATTGAAAGGTCAGTTAGACCAGAACTCTTCAATTGTTCTAATCTCTACTAAAAATGACATATACACTTGTGTGTTTTGCCCCTTGTATTTGCTGCCCTGTATTCCCTACCTATTTCTGTTATTTAAAATATGATTAATTTCTTTTCTCAGAACGATACAAATATCTTATCATTCTGAAGTAAGATTCTGACATGGATCTCACTATGCTATATAATCAGGGTGTACAAAGGACTTGTCATGGTTTGCAAGTGAAATGTACACACACCCTCACACACACAGGCTCAGGTGCTTGAATAATTGGTGCCCACCTGGTGGTATTGGTTGTAGTATTAAGGCAACTCCACGTAGTTAAAAGTAAGGTTTATTTTGTGGGGTAACTTACAAGGAAAGGGATAGGTTACAGGGTCCAGGAAAGGTGTAGCACATTCCAGCAGTGTTCTCTGGAAAACTCTGCTCGGTCTACCTCCAGCATCCAGGATCCAGGAACCAAGAGAGCCAGCACGTCCGGATCTCAGGTCTTAAGGGCTCCTGTCTCAGCCCCGCCTTGTAGGCGTGACAGTTACCGAAGCCTCAGTGGGGGTAGTACTTCCAGGTCAAAGCTGGAACAGCTACCCACTACTTGGTGGTGCTGTTTTGAGAGGTCAGGAACTTAGACTCTCTCCTAGTCAGAAGAAGAAGTTCATTGTGGATGTGCTGTGGTGGTGAAACACAGTTCTGGTCACAGCCTGAGACCTCAGTTTCTGATACACTAAGAAGTGAGCCATTGGTATCCGTAAGTTCCCACTGCCATGCCTCCTCTCACAAATTTCCTGAAACTGTTAGCCTAAATAAACCTCTCCTCATTTACTTGCATCTATCTGGTGTTTTCTCACAGCTATGAAATCATCTAGCCAATGAGAAGAAGAAGGAAATCTGTTTCTTGCCTCTCTATTGTGTAGTAGATATCCGCACCCTTGGCTCATGCCCCCTCCTTCCATCCTGTAACTCAGAAATTGATTCAAATTCTTCTGAGGATGTCATTTTTCTAAAGATGCTAAAATTCTATTTGGGACCACCCACATATAATATAATTTTTATTATAAGAAAGATTTTCCTGTTTGCAGTCAGCTGATCGGCTAGCTTAATTCAATCTCTCACTCCCATTCCTGTTGTGTGTTTTTAAAATAAACCTATCATATTCAAATTCTGGGGATTAGGACAAGAATATTTATGAAGGGAAAGAAATTGAATAAGTAATTTATGCCCTGTGTCTGATCAGTTCTTCTAAAACTAAAGTTTTGACAGCCCAATTATAGGAAAAATCTGGGACAAAGACTTTTTCCTACAATGAACAGACTATTTTTAAAGCCTGTACAACAAGGTCTAGCTCCTTTTATAGCCAAGTCATAATTTTATTTCCTTATTAATAATGGAAGTAAGACTGTTATCAGTCTCAAAAGGGGGTACTAAAGAACAGATCATCATATTCTTAAAAATATTTTTTTCTGAAAAAAATCTACGAAGTTCTATTAACTAGGATGATATGAAATTTCTTTTTCTTAAGAAATATGCATATGACTTGCTTATGCTCAGTGGCATCTTTCCAAAATTTAATTTTACTGAAATTTCAGTTTCCTAGAGACAAGAAATAAGACAGAGCTTCCAAGAGACCTCAGCACACAGGAAACACAAATTAATATGGATTGTCTGGCCCATGGCAATGCACAGTAGAAGAACTTTCAGAAAAGAAGAAACTCTCTAAACTGAAACACAAGTATCACCATATCCAAGGATCTATATTTACTAAAGAAACATTAGTGTTGATAAGTAAAGGCAAACTGCAAAACACATTAAAGGATGAAGGGTGAATGGGCTAATTCAAGCCAGAAGCAAGAAAATGCAAATTTGATTCTACCAGTTCCTTCTCATGTGCATGTGTGAGTGTTTCAAGAGAAGCTCCATGGTCTGAAGAGAAATTCCGTGTTCAAAGTGGAAACAACTCATCTTTGTTTACCAGCTGTGCCTTGAAGGATCACAATTTGCTAGTGGATTTAGGTTAGCAGATTAGCACACGTTGATACTCTAAAATAAACTAGTAGTCTTGCTCTTTCCTTCTGCCTTGATCTTGTTCTGAACACTGAGGCAAGTACAGGAAATGCATCTATGATCTTTCCTGGAGTATTTTCCATGTTAGAGGAACTTCTAAAGATGTATGAGTAGGTGGTATATTTGTCCTGTTATCTTATCCATAATGATGAAGTGATAGAATTCTTCTCACCTCATCCTCAAAATTTTTCATAAATTTCTAAAAATCTGTCTGAAATAAATGTCTTTTAGTTATTGGCTAGGAGCATTTTTAAAAGCAAGTATTTCTGAGATTGTCTTTTAGAATCATAAGATCAGTGCTAATAATAATAGAAATGAAACAATAGAAATAATTCCAACTCATTGGCTAAGTGGGATCATGGTAAATTAGTAATTTTAAATTTAGTTTCCACACAACTCAAACAAAACAGTTCTTTAAGGCTTTTAAAGAAGTTGTAATTGATTTAAACATGGAAGTGCAGTTCAAAAAGCCCTAAGGGTAGCATAAAGTAAAATACAGAGCACAGGACTAAAGATGTGGCTCAGTTGGTAGAGCAGTTGCCTACATTCTTGAAATTCTGGAACAATCCCCAGCACTTCATAAAGTGGACATAATGGAACATGCCAGTAATCCCAGCACTCTGGGTGTGGGAGCAAGAGAACTGGAAGTTCAAGGTCATCTTTGACTATGTAGCAAGTTTCAGACCAGTCTGGGCTATAGACCCTGTCTCAAAAACTATCAAAGTAAAATAAAGAAATGTATTGCATTTAAAAATCTGAGGAAGCATTTTCCTTTATTGCTAAGCTGCAAGATGCAACAATAAACAAAAATCCATAAGAAATTTGTCATTACAAGCCAATTTTCATGACAAGATTCACGGTTATCCATTTGAAAGTAACGATGGAGAAGGGATGCAGAGAATAGACCAAAAAGAAGGGTGAGTACAATCAAGGCAAGAATTCAGAGTGGTTGGAGTGTTGTGCCTTCTGTGGATGAGGCATCCTTGCACTGTTTTGGAAGGGGAGCATGTTATGATTGCAGCAGGAATTAGAGCCTTGACTGAGAAGCTAGGCTTCTGGGAAGGAAATTTGGCTGGGAGAATTCCTAAGCAGCAGACAACAATCAAATCTGAGTCAGAGCTGGGATTTTAGTTATTCATGTTGTATAGAAATGAAAATGAAAGAGAAGCATCTAAAGAGTAATCTTTGAAATTAGTAAAAGAAAAGGAAATTGAAGATAGGAGATCCTTTGGACAAATTAGACCTGAAGCAAAAGAAAATGTTAGTGGAAAGTGATTGTGGTCTATCAACAAACTGTAAGTCGCTCAGATACTCACTCACAACTGAGCTTAAATTTTTAAGGTAAAACATGACAGAATTATTAGAAAAACAGCATGCTCTTTCTAGTATTAGGACATTTGAAATAACTTATACAGTGCCAGAAATCTAGCGGAAAATGCAAAATAATGTCAAAATCTTCTGAAAAGGTATAACATTAAAAATACATAAAAAGCACAAACTTTTCATATGAAGAAAATCAAGGTCCAGAAGAAAATGGATATATTGAAAGTGAAAAAGAACATTAGCATGCAAAACATGTGCATAAGAATTAAGAAATAAACAATAAAAAGAAATCATCCTAAGAGAAAGGGAGCAGTCTGAACAAAGCTCCTAAGAACTCACAGAGACTGAATCAGAATACACAGGGCCTACGGGGTCTGCAACAAGTCCTCTGTGCATACATTATGGCTTCTACTTCAGTGGTTTTATTGATCCTTGAGTGTGCACACCAGTGGGTCTCAGATCTTGTGCCTTCTCTTGGGCTTTTTTCCATCTGTTGGTTTGTGCTGTCTAACTGCAATATAACAGTTTTTGTTTTATCTTACTATATTTTATTTTGTTATATTAAAAAAAATGATTGAATGAATGAAAACCTAGCCACTAGGGTAAAGGATAAAAACTGAACTGTCACTTGTATCTTCTGTGAGAGGGAAAAATCAGTTTTTCCACATAGAGTGACTCTTGGTATATCAATCATTCCAGGGCAGGCCTCATATACAGGAGTAGTTGTCAACTTACAATTACATTGCACTCCACAGTTTGTTGGTTTGTTTTTCTGTTGGGTTTTTTTTTTTGGTTGTTTTGTTTGTTTTCTTTTTTGATGTGGTCTTCTTGGTTTGGGGGGAGTTGTTGCTGTGTTGAGGGTTTGCTTGTTTTTTGAGAAAGGACTTAAAGTCGCATGGGTAAGGAGGGGGAGAAGATCTGAAAGGACCTGGAGAAGAAGAAGAATATGATCAAAATATATATAAATTTTCAAATTGTTTCAAATAATGAAAATATTTATATAAAAATAAATTTTGAAACAATTGAAAAGTCCATACAGCAAAATATTTAAATACTGTAGAATGACCAGTAACCGAAAATGTTTGAAATCCCATGCAACAAAATGATAATAGATTAAAGATAGATGATAAATGATAAAAATATAATAGAGGAATTAAAGAGGATAGAAAGATAGTTAATAGAAGAATTATAGATGATTAGATAGATGATATGAAGAGGAAAGTTAGGAGATGATACATACATACATACATACATACATATATACATACTTATATACATGATGGATGGATAGAGATGATAGTTGATTGTAATAAAAATTGCTTCAAGTGACTGTCAGGGCTAGAAAGTTCTGTAATGTGCTATCTGCAGGCTGAACAACCAGGAAATAATATTATAATTCAATGTGTGTCCAAAGAACTCAGAACCTTGAGACCAGCTGGCACAGTCCTCATTCTGAAAGGTTGGACTGGACTTCTGATTCTCCAGCTCTAGAAGCAAGCAAACTTTCATTTAACATCATGCTAAGGAAAATTCAGATACTGGTTAGATCCTCCTACACATCTACTAAAGTGGCCAAAGTCTAACACACTAAAGATGTTGGCAACAATTTGAAACTCCAGGAGATCTTTTGTTGCATAGGGAATGCCAAAATGGTATATTCACTAAGGAAGAGAGTTTGAACTTCTCTTCAGAAACTACCCACACTCTTATAACATTCCAGCTATCATACCCTTTCTCAGAAATGAAAACCCACATGTCCAAAGCTTGCATCTTGATGTCTGTAGTGGCTTTATTTATAATGGCTGAAAATTGTAAATGAGTATGAGGTCCTGCTTTGTAAAGAGATGAATAGGTGCTGATAATCTCAGACTACGGAATATATTCAACACTAGAAATAATTAAGCTATAAAGTCATGCAAAAACATGGTAGAAACTTGAATACATATGAATAAAGGTGCCAGTAGAAAAGGCTATATACTATATGCTTCCAACTGTGTGACATTCTGAGAAAGGCAAATTATGGAAATAACAAAATGTCAGTGTTTGTCAGGAGTTGAGGAATAAACAAGGGTAGATGCGTGGAGCCAAGAGGAAGCAGAGGGAAGCAAAATTATTCTGTATGTGGTGCTATAATTTTGAATGCAAGCTCACTTGTCTAATTCCACAGAATGTACACATGAAAAGTAAACTCTGATGTCAACTATGGACCTTGCTGCTATAAGTTCAATACTTTCAGCAAATGCCCACTGAAGGGTGGATATTGATAATATTGATACTGAGGAAGGTTAAGCAAATCTTTAAAGGATGATATGGGTAATCTCTGTTCCTACTGAGATCATATTTTCTAGTCTTATTCATTAATTTTATTTATTATTGTGTACATGTGTGATGTGGGTGGGTGGGTGCGTGTGTCACTACCTGCATGTGGAGGACAACTTTGTGGAAGTTTGCAAGAGCCAGAGGATCAAGGCTATGCCTGGAAAGCGTCACCAACATGACTGCCTGCACATGAGCTGGACAAGGACAGCAGCAATGGACATGACAAAGTAGATGGCGGAAAGCTCCGCAGGCCTCAACCTTACACGAAGAAAAGCTGGGAGTGAGAATGGTGGTCTTTTCCAGAGAAGACCAAACCAATTGGTTATCCAACAGCAAACAGTAATCCCTGAAAACATATATAACATTATATAGACTGATCAGGTTATACTTAGGAATATATATGTATGTATGTGTATATATATATATGTGTGTGTGTGTATAAATATATGCATATATGTATGCAATAGCAATTAATAAAAAGAGAAGCCATGAATTTGAAAGAGAGTAAGAAGAGGTATATGGGCAGATTGCTAGGGAGAAAAGTGAAGGGGAAAATGTCATAACTATAATCTCAAAATTAAAAAGTCAAAAATGAAAAAACATTGTCTTCATTACTGTTCTACTGCTGTGAAAAGGTGCCATGTCATGTCAACTCTTATAAGGAAGCATTTCACTGGGGGCTGGCATACAGTTTCAGAGGCCTGGTCCATTATCATCATGATGGGAACACAGTGGCAGACACGATGTTGGAGCAGTAGCTGAGAGTGACATCTAATCTTCAGCTAAAAAGAGAAGACAGAGAGAGAGAGAGAGAGAGAGAGAGAGAACTGGGCATAGCGTGGACTTTTGAAAACTCAATGCCCAGCCCCAGTGACACACTTCCTCCAACAAGGCCACACTTCCTCCAACCTGGCAATACCTCCTAATCCTTCTCAAATAGTGCCACTCCCTGACGACTAAGCATTCAAATATACAAACCTATGGGGCTAGTCTTATCCAAACCACCACAAACACCAAATCTCTAAAGTTATACCATAGAATACATACTTCAGTAGTAGTTACAAACTTATAAAACATCGACAGGATGTGGACAAATGAGAATGCTCGCAATAATTTGTTATCATTTAGTAAGTTTGAACACCAATATCTTCTATGTCCTGAAAATGTTACTCATACTAAAACTGCCTACAGAAGACCTCACAAAGAGACTCGAGTTGACTTTTTTTTATTTGTTTTGGTAAGAGCATTTGTGTTTACAATGTATTTAGATCATATCTACCCCATCCCGCTCAACTCCTTCTGAGTTCCTTCACAGCCCCTCCTTCCCACTTCACAAACTCTTCCTCCTCCTTCACTTCTTCTTTACCCTCCTCTTCTTCTTCTTTATAATCCACTCCCTGTAAATCCACTTAGTGCCGCCCCTCCCCTCTGCCATGGGGGTTGACTGGCATGATGATATGCAGAGTTTGGACAGACAACCGAGGCTGCTATTGATATGTGAAATGTGATATGTAACAAGGGATATGATATGGAATCGTTGGTACATATTCATACTCATCATAGATTGTGTTGAAAATCTTCTCAATTGGCTCAAATGTACATGTTGATTTGTCATTGTTACTTTGGTGGAGTCCACACACAGTTATGAATACCTTAAAATTAAAACCAGAGTAAAGAAAACCTTTAAAGAACACATGCATTTTATATAAGTTCAGAAGTGAAAGAATTGTATATTACTTAATGATACATCCATGTGTAATAAAACTACAAAAAGGCAAAGGAATAATCAATGCAAGTCTCAGAGGGTACTGATATTCACAGAGGAAGTACTTGGGAAGGAAAGTATGTTTCCAATGTGTAACATGATACTTCTGAAGTTAGGTAGTGTTTACAAATATCTGAGTGAATGCTTCTTCATTATTAAATTGTAGGTTTACAGATATCTTTAGTGCATCTAGTATAAAGCATATACTTAAGGAAAATATGTTTAAGGTTAGATAAAAGCTTAATTAGACTCTCATAGAATAAGAAGGGATGCTGAATACCAAATTTGAAATATTACTTAGAAACAAGAAGAGGATTGAGAAAACAGAGGACTGGCAATGCAGAGATGCTGGATGCATCATTGTCAGTAGGAAACTTTCTCTCTCTCTCTCTCTCTCTCTCTCTCTCTCTCTCTCTCTCTCTCTCACACACACACACATGCTCTCCCTTTCTCTCATTTTCTCTTAAAATAAAAATTTTCAACAGCAGCACAAATAGTAAAATTCATCTGACACAACATCAAGCCATTTACCAAGTACCTTTCTATCTCGAGTGTTCAGATACAGGTTTCATCAAAATACAGCAATGCCCTTTTTGGGGCAATCAATTCATTGGAGAGGACTGTAGAAAACTCCAGTGGTTAAGTGATGCAGACAGACGGTGTGGTTAACTCAGGTAGGCACCATGCTTCGTCTTATGTGTCAGAGATTTTTTTACCACAACTTAATGACTTGTTAAACACAGAGGTAAATGCCAAGGAGCAAAGGTTTCTTTGGCTTTAAGGAAACATTTTCTTTATAATAGTAAAAAAAAATCTGTGTTATAATAAGAAATGTATACCCTCATGTTTAGATACACAAACATATACATGTATATGCATACACACATTACTTTTTTTAACCTTTGTTTAATTAGTGTATTTTATCCATTTGAACTACGAAGGCACTTCTCTGATATTGTTATTTGAGACCTTGATTCTTTACTCATAATTATTTGTATATGTATACACTTATTTAGAATTTTAGTAATAACTGAAATGGTATCATTTGCATTATATACTATGTAATCTGATATGAATATATGCATGTGTTTTGAATGTAAACACACACACACACACACACACACACACAGTTGTTTGGGAGCATTTGTGTTACTGGAGCCTACTGTTGAGCAAACTTGATAATGAGTAGCTTCTACCTGAGTGTTACTTTGGCGATAGTAGTGATGTGTTTTAGGCACACAACGAAGCTGCACAAACTGATTTTCCCCAATCTAAACATGTCCATGGTGTGCTGCATCCAGCAAAGAAGATTCAGAGTACATATGCTTCTTTGAGTTAAGGAACTGCAGCAGTCCCCAGCCTCAATCAGAGCTCTCTGAATCCCAGGGAAGGAAGCCAAGCTGCCTGGCAGCTGAGTTCTAAAGACTCCCATGAATTCCAAGCAAATGCGTCAGTAAAGGCTAGCACTGCATAAAGGGACCAATTCATAAAATCATCATCTCAGTGCAAACATCTTGGTGAGGCAGAGACAAAGCAAGCAGCACAGAATGGCATCTCCTGCCCAACTGGCATACCCCGTTTGCCACGGAAACAGCGCTCATCACTGCATCTCTGAAAGAAGAACATGAGCAGTATCATCAGAGCTGACAGCACAGCCTTTGTGCTCTGCTGCGCATAGCCATGCACGATCACAGACACAGGCTTCTGCTGTGGTGCTAATGCTATGGGACATCATGTGAGCAAAGCTTCTTAAAATGGATTTATCCTACTCAATTAGATGTAGGCATAATAAATGGGCCTTTCTGATGTGAGTCAATTTGCCAATACATCTTCAGTGAGACTTTGTAATAGCTAACTGCGTTCAGTCACATAAAATGACAGCAGGTGAAAACAAAGCACATTCTTATTTATAATTGCTTCAGAAAGAAAAACTGTGTGGCACTAGAGTTATATACACAAGTAAATAAAATATACTTCAAACTAATATCATGGGATGGGTTTTCAAAATGAATGAGAAAATCAAGAGCTGTAAAGTAGTTTCTAAAAGTCAATGAAACAACCAGCTAAGAAAAATACATTTATTTTAGTTTACTATATTGAAAAAATAAAATTTAAGAAAGTAATTAGGTATGTATATATATATATGTGTGTGTGTATAAATATATTAGATTATATATACATAAATCTATACATATACTGTATCATTTTGAAAAGATTGTAAAAGATTTTATTTCATTGTTAAACTCTAATTCAGTTAAAAATACACTTTATAAATAATAAAAAATTTCAGATCTTATTTTCTTTGTAAGTGTTCTCATCCCTCAGTGCATAATACACATATAAATAAGTCCATTAAATATGATGTTTTGCATTAAGAGGAAAACTCAGTATGGTTTTCTTTTGTTTTAAGACACGTTTCTTAACTGTCTTAAGACAGTAGACAAGACTGAGAGCTGTGGGCAAGAGATGCAGTTCTGCAGCACAGTCCACGCCCAGCATGTACAGGATCTTGCATTCTATCCCTAGCCCCATAGAAAAAAATAAAAAGATCAGTTTCTGATCTTTTTAGAGTGAGTTGTTTGTGTCCTGATTGGAGTTGCTCAAGAGCGTTTCTCAAGTTCTTGTTGCAAGCAAAGAATCACAAAAGGTCTTTGGTTACAGTTGTAGGCATCTGCCTCCTGGAGAGCTAGTTGGATGAATGTTGGATGTATGAGTTAGGTGTGAGTGGATGGACTGATTTCAAATTCTACATTCTTCCCCACCAGAGATTAAAATGTGGCTGTTCCAGTCAGCTCCTTTAGCTAACCTTTACCATGGGCAGTTTCAGCTGCCCACTTTCAACAAGAAGAAGGTGAAATATAACATACTGAGACATCCAGACAGAGACTCAGAGACCACATTCACATAACTTTAATATCTGTTTTATTTATTATTAGTTATTGTTAATATTTTACTGTCTCAAAATTGACTAGAATAAAATTGAACATATAGAATCCTCCAATAATGTGAGGTTTCAAATATCCACTGATGCTCTACCACTGTACCTCTCTAAAATACTGGAAAGGCAATGTTACCAATATTGAGCATTTTTATACCATTGTGAAATGTGTCCAGGCAAGGACAAGAGTGTGATGTCAGAAAACAAAATGGGGTAACAACAAATGTTTGTAGTAGAGGACAGAAGTCAACACAAAAGGACAGGATGGGGGAGGAAGGACAAACAATATAAAGAATGGTTAATAATGCCTCAAAGACTCATTATTTTACATTTACCTAAAATTACACAATGTGTGTATGTGTGTGTGTGTGTGCGTATTAAATGAAGTTACATTACTTAAGCTACAATGCTCCCACAAACGACATAGATTGTCTAGTACAAACCCCAGTGCCAAGAATGAGAAACCTCCATTCATACAAGACTTAGAATATTCAAGCTAGATCTGACCTGACCTGAGATCTAGTTTTCATAGTGTCAGAAAGTATCATGCAAGCTGCCAAGACAAGGAATCAGTCAATACTCCTATCCAGCTGTGACACCGATTGAACTGTAACAATGATCAGTCTGGTTAGATACCCTTAAAGGTACAATAGTGGCATTCATATCTTGGTAGTAACCAACAGCTGTCTAACCTAATTGCCATAGGTTCCATTCAAAGGAGGGAACTCATACTGGTACTAGAAGCCTAGCCACCTACCTGGGGCTTGTGGTGTCATGGATCCTAGAAGAGAAACTGCTACAGTCACCTTAATAAACTAACATAATCTTAATTTTATTCTAAAATGTATTCTTATACCCAACAAGTGTTTTCACTCATATCAAAGAAGCTTCTTTTTGCAGCAAACAGAGACTGTCACATAAAATCACAGGTCATAATACAGAAATCAACAAATCATGGGCAGCCTGTCCCTGACAGATACATCCAGAATACAACTGCACCTAGGACTCACTGAACATCAAAGATGGAGGGGTGAAAATATTCTTTATCTTTTTTTTTGCTTTATCAAATTTGATATTTTCTTTTTTAATTAAGGAATTTTTTATTCATTTTACATACCAACCACAGATCCCCCTCTCTTCCCTGCTTCCACCCCTCTAGTCTTCCTCCCCCAACCCAGTCCCCCATTCCCTCCTCCAAGGTAAGGTGTCTTCTGTGAGCTTGTGTCTCTTAGAAACAACAGGTAAGCTATATGTGTGCTACTTCAATAATATTCCTACCTGAACAATGACAATATATATTGACTTGCTAAAAACTCACTGGGTCTCACTCACCCCTACACAAAGAACTACAGGCAACTAATGATAACAGAGTGAGCGGATTAGCCTTTTTTAGGTTTGATTCCACTAATGTGTCAGCCTGACACAAATAACACTGAATTGCCTCAGTTATATTCACATATTTATCCATTTCCATATATGCAATAATAGTGATCAAAAATAGGTCATCAATTTGAGAGGGGGTGAGGAGGGATGTGGGGGGCTGTTAAGTGAGAACAAGGAGAAGTTGGAGAGGGCATAGGTATGAGAAAGTGAAATAATTATATTTCAATTTTAAATTTTTTTTGGGGGGGGGGTGTTCGAGACAAGGTTTCTCTGTGTAGTTTTGGTGCCTGTCCTGGATCTCGTGCTCTAGCTCAGGCTGGCCTCGAACTCACAGAGGCCTGCCTGGCTCTGCCTCCTGAGCTCAGGCTGGCCTCGAACTCACAGAGGCCTGCCTGGCTCTGCCTCCTGAGTGCTGGGATTAAAGGCATACACCACCCCTGCCCGGCTTCAATTTTAATTTTTTTTTCCAGAGCTGAGGACCGAACCCAGGGCCTTGCGCTTGCTAGGCAAGCGCTCTACCACTGAGCTAAATCCCCAACCCCTTCAATTTTAAATTTTTAATAAAAGTAGGATTGTAACATCAAGTAGGGCAGATGTGGACTTGTCACTCTCCGTAGAAGGGACACTTTCTACCAGTCTTTGCTGACCAGTAGTGAGTTCTGGGTAAGCAGGTGCTACCAGCATTAGTTAACGTCTGTGAACTCTGACATGGTTAAAGGGAGCATGTCTTGGTGTTTCTATTGCTGTGAAAATACCATGGCCAAAATCTTTATGGTGAGGAAAGGGTTTATTTCATCTTACTTTGAAGTCCATTGTCCAGGGAAGTCAGGGCAGGAATTCAAGTCCTGGAGGCAGGCACTCGGGCAGCGGCTATAGAGAAGTGCCGCTTACTCACTTGCTCAGTCTGCTTTCTTATACCGTCCAGGACCACCCACCCAGGGCTGGCACCACCCTCTGTGGGATGGGCTCATCCACATCAATCATCAATCAAGAATGTACACCAAAGGCTTCCCCACAGGCCATTCTGGTAGAAGAATTTTCCCGATTGAGGTTCCCTCTTCTAAAACGACTCTAGCTTTGTCAAGGTGGTGTAAAAAGTAGACAGCATAGAGCGCAAACACCAGTGAGTCCCTATAATCTCTTTCATAGTAAGCGTATTTGGTTACACTGTCTTGAAGAAAGAAAAATCGATCCACTAAAAACTACTGATAGGAACGTGTCCTTTAGCAGTGTAGCTTTCATGGACACCCTGCGGAAAATACACTGGGGAGAGCTGATTCGGAGGCACTTGCCTTGGCTAGGCCACTTGCTTTCTCTGTCATGATCCAAAGACGTAATTAAATTCATCCAGAACTTCATATACATTAACTAGTCATTTCAGCCTCTCCTCTGTTGCTTGCATACAAAAATAGTTACATGTTCAAGCAATCCATGCTGACATCCATTTATGGCAATGAGGAAGAGACTGTGGGAAAACAGAACTTAAGAGATATGGCCTGAGAAGAATCATACAGCGATGACTTTAAGGTAGTCAAAATCAGAGTCAGTGGCCTAAGAGGAATGGAAAGAACACACATGAGTCTATTCATTCAAAGACCCTTTGCAGCATCTAGATTCCATTTCATATCATGCCCAGTGGGGTGGAAAAAAACACTTATAAAGAAAGCTGAACATGCCTCTCTACTGTAACTGAAGAAGATACACAAGGTAGGAAGTCTGTTCCATCTGGAGGTTGCATCTTCGTGGAAACAAAACACCATTGTGGTTACAGGGAGGATGTTAACCATTATTATACATGTGAATGGACTGAGGTATATATAGACCATCCATCAGGAAAAGACAAGTGATAGGATTAGGAAGAGCAGTAGGGTACAATGTAAAGGGTGGGAATGTGAGAGAAGGGATACTAAGCCAGGCAAAGAGAATCTTAAGATTCTGGCCCATTGTGAGCAAGCTGTTATGAATGTGGTGGGTTCCCTGTGCTTGACACATCCTTTGTAAGGGAGATACCTGGGGAGAACTGTCATTAATCAAAATGAGGCATGCTTGAGCGGTACCAGTTGAGGTAAGGTGGCACCTGGAATGTATTTAAGTTGCAGAATTCTTCTGGCCTTAGAGTCTCAGACAGTTGCTATTGTATTTCCTTTTACCCATTTCTCTTCCGGCTGTTGTGTTTCATATCTTATCACACCGTCACTCTTACTAATCTGTCTTTTCTTTTCCTTTGCATTTCCGTCTATTTTCAATCTCCCAAGAGGGGTGGGGAGTGGTGTGTGCTTAAGCAGGTTTTTCTTTAGAGTTACTTGTACATCAGTTTTTGCAGTAAGATGGCAGACACAAGAGAGCCCAAAACACTGGACTTTCTCTCAGCTGAATCCTGAAATGGTCTTTTGGAAACTGGCTACTTTTTCCATTGTGGGAAGATATGGGTTAGCTCACTCAATGAGGAACGGTGGTCTGCATTGCCTCCTGATAGAAAGCTTGAGCTGGCAGACATGAACACAAGAAAAGGGTCTGGATACCAGGCAATGAGAAGGAAGTCAAACTGCCAGATCAACAAGGCTTCTTAGATATAAATATTATCCTTACCTCTCACTAGTTTAAGCAGAAGAAAAATCTGTTTAAAAAAATGCAGAAAGAACATGGGCCTCCTAGGAAGATCAATCACTACCCTGATGCTGCACAGCCAGGTGAAATGTCCAAGTCATACTACCACTCTGCTGCAGTGGAGTCTAATGGCTTCTGTCTGCAAGGACACATGAGCTTACATCACCCATGCTAGGAGCAAGATTCCTCTGCTCAACATCTAAAAATACAGTTCTGAAAGGAGAGATGGGGGTCTCCTTCAGTGCAGACTCCTGTAAAATGAAACTTCAGTCATATATGTGGATGGTGGAGGCGGGGGTCACCTGTTGAACTCCAACAACAGAAGGAGAAAGTGGGGTTCCTGACCCACACTTTGTGGGCATGAGACTCAAACATAGTAAGTCTTCATCATTTTTTTAACAGATGTTCAAGAGATTCCAGGTAACAGAGTATATCTAATTATATAACAAATGTTCATTAAAATAAGGAAGACTTCAAATGACAAGGTCTTAAGTACTAAAAATCCAATCCTATATTAAATGTTAACTTACTGTTACTTGTCACATAGATTCTGGAATGCGGTAATTACCAAACTCTGGCTTCTTTCCTTTGAAAGCTGTGAGCCCCCAAACCCTGTGAATTAGCCAGATTGACAAGTGCATGAGATGCATGCACTGCCAGTGATTCCCTGAACTGTCAGAGGTGTAACTGGAACTGCACCTATGCCTACCACGTGTGAGCTTCGTGCTTACTCTTTTGGAAGTCTTATATGCTCGGTAAATCTGGATAACTGTTGGATTCTGTTTTCTATTTTATCAGCTCCCAAAGCCCCAGATTCTCTGTTACTTAGATGAACTTCTTCCTGAAGCCTACTTTTAGCTTTCTTTTGGCCCTTTTCATGAACAGTCCTGGTAACCAGGTCATGGCTGTACAGGGTCCCAGATGATCTATAATGACCTTCGGCTTGTGCTGTTCCCTTCTGCTGTAATAGTCTGCATTTTTTAATTAAAATAATCCATTAATTCTTAGAAAGTACATATGATACAACACTATGTCTGTTTCAACACACTAAGTCTACGTTAGTAAATGTATGTGTATTACATCACTTGACTCGTTTACAAACCACGTCCCCCTTAGCAATGTATTAGTGTCATTACCTCATTGCCCTTGGAGCATCAAGTCATGCATTGGGTATTGGAGCATCAAGTCATGCACAGGGTATTGGAGCATCAAGTCATGCATAGGGTATTGGAGCATCAAGTCATGCATAGGGTATAGTCCAATCTGCTATGTGAATGATGCTGTCATTAAGTTCAATTTCTATGTGAAAAATTCCAACATACATCAATATTATACATTTTATGAAAACGATTTTAGAGATGTTGTTGCATTAATACTATTGATATGTCCAAAAACTCAGAGGAATTTTTCAATATCCCTAGATTAAGTATATTATATCTCAACTTGAGGCTGCCACTACCATTTGTTGAGAAATTGGCGTATTTTTTCTTATGTAAATTTGAATTTTCTCAAGGATATCTCTCTGATTTTATAAGTGAAAGTAGTACATAATTTAAAATACCATGATGAGAATTAGAAAGTCATTTTTAAATGGAGGCTTTGATTCACATTGTGCAAGAATAAAATCTATGCAGTATTGATCTAAGTACTAAATACTGTCTTAAATAGGCTAGTTAGCAAGCTAATATTTGCATTCCAGTTTAACTCAAAAGTCATGTTTTGTTTGCATTTGTACACTTGTGCTATGTGTGTGAATGTCCTATATATGTGCATGTGTGTAATATATATGTGTATGTGTGTATATGTGTATATTAATGTGTGTGTGTAGTATGTATGTATGTGTGTGTGTAAGGTATATGTGTGGTATGTGATTATGCATGTGTTTGTATGAGTGTGGTGGATGGGTGTGTTTGTGTTCATGAGTGTGATATGTATGTGTCTGTATGTGTGTATATATGTGTATTTGTGTGTATGTGTGTGTGTTGTATGTGTGTCTATGTGTAGACAAATTTCTAAACAGTCTTATTAAATAAGAAACACAGAGCCAAATACAGAGGTAATGGCCAAAGAGATCAGAGTGAGTAGCCACGACTACCTTATTTTACCACCAGCAGTAGCTTCCCCAGAGAGAGCTTCTTCCCGTCTAACCCATGATTTTATTGCCTTCCTGTTCTACCTTCTCATTGGCTCTAAGCTCAGCCACACAACTTCCTAGTCACTGCCTGTCTATACAGACCTCCAGGTCTCTATGGTTGGTACTGGGATTAAAGGCTCATGTCACCACACTTGGCTGTGTCCTTGACCACACAGAGACTCTGCCTGCCATGTGATTGGATTAAGAGCATGTGCTACCACTGCCTGACTTCTGTTTTATGGCTATTTGACCTCTGATCTCCAGGCAACTTTATATATTAACATACAAATAAAATATCACATCTCAGCACAAATAAAATATCACCACATTTGTGTGTGTTGAAATGTGCATTGTATGTGTGTCTATGTGTGTTTTTGTGTGTGAAGCATTTCATATGCATCTGTATGTGTGTGTCTGAGTATAGTTTAGGTGTAAGTGTGGGGGTACAAGAGCCTGTGCTTACACAAAGGTGAGAGAAGGGGGTCTCAGGTGTCTATTACTCTCTCCCTTGGTCTATTACTAAACTTGGAGCTCAGAGAAGCTGAAAGTCAGCTAGCCCCAGCAATCCTCTTTTCTCCACCCACTTCAGTGCTGGAGTTACAGGCATGCCTAGGGATCATGCCCAGCTTGTCATATGTGTACTAGCATGTGAACACCCATCCTTATTTGTGCTTGTGCAGCAACAGCTAACCACTGAGCCATTTCTTGAGGTCCAAAGGTAATAATTTAAAATAAAGGATTTGAACTTTTCAGGGCTAAATTGAGACTATAAAGAAAATGACTTGTATCTTCCTGGTATGATGCTGTAAATATGAAGGTAAAAAGTGAGTGTAGTTTCATAAGGTCATAATCCGTTAGCTAAGAGCACTGAACTGCAATGTAAAGAGATAATCAAAATCTGCTGTGTGATATTTTTTCCTGAGGAGATGCAACATACACATCTTCTCACACCACGTAGGAGCCCAAGACAGACCAAAGTACGGATACCACCCAAATCCAACTTGGTGAACCAATGAGTTTTATTGGTGTTATTTTCAGGGATATGGGTGGCACAGGGGCAGAAATGACTCACAGACACCTCCATCACCAAGGCCCACAATAGCTTGGGTGACAGCTCACAGAAGCTGGGGAGCCTGGAGCACACTGTACAGCCTGAAGGCATCTCAACAGGCTGGAGAGTGTCCTTTCCAAACGACTCTGGTCTAAACCTCTTCCAGGAAGCCTGGCTGGTTTCTGCTTCTTCCAGGCAGCTGGTCTGGTCTCAAGAGTCTTCTTTGCAACTTGGCTTGTCTGAGAGGGACTGTCCGGCTTTATTGCTTACTCTGGCAGGGAGGACCCTAGCGAATACGGTCAGTTTCCAGGACTTCCTGAAGTTATTATTGGTTGCATAACTTCCTACTTAAAGAGCTTCCCTGCAGGGTGAAATATTTCAATCTCAGAGAAAACCGTTGCACGACGTCTGTACTCCAGAGCCCTGCTTTCAATCAGTGTCCAACATCATCATCTGCTCTCCAGGTGCAATTGGGAGAGTAACAGGAATTCCCATGCATATCTCATTCCTACTAGATGACCAATCTGTAAAGGCTTCTAACCTGATGCTCTGGACACAAAGGTGGTGGTTAAAGGTTTAAAGGACAGACATTAAATTACTGCCTCTATTCATCACACTAAAGGTCTTTCTGGATTTTTTTTTTATGAAACTTTATTTTGTCTTTGAAATGAAGGTCTGTGCTTGTAAACGTTCATGTTATTCTTTGCTACCTTCTGATATGAGAAGGGATGCAAAAGCTAAAGGTTGAAATGTGAATTTGAACACACGAGTCACACAAGAGTTTCTGTGCTGAGAGGGAAAAGCTACCCCATGCTGCTGATCTAGCATCATAGCCATGGCACTGTGTGTACAGGGACTAGGATTCTGAAGTTCTTAAAATTAAATAAGGTACTTTGACAATATCACTTTCTTTCTACGGTTGCCTTAATAAAGCACCAAAAATGAAGTGTTCTTTAGGATGAGCTGTCTGAGACAGAGGCTGGAGGTGGGTGGGGCTACCTCCTTCAGAGAGTCATGAGTGCAGAATTTGCCCCAGGTATCTCATCTTGGTGGGCAGATTCCCCTCTTTCCTCTCTGGCTCTTCACATGACCCTTCTATGTATGTCATGTCTGTATCCAAACGTCCCTTACGAGAAGAGGGCAATTCATACTGGACAACAGCTCAGTTTTAACTTGAAACCCTTTGTAAAATTTCTGTTTCCAAACAACCTCATCTCCTGCTGAAACTGGAAGTTAGAAGAACAAAGTGATGGGGAGAATTTTAACACACTAATCTTAGAGAAACACAAACATTCAGTCTATACTACTTTATGAAATATAGGATATGAAATGGTTCCCAAACTGTCTGGAAAAAAAATAGACACATGGTAAGTCCATGTGATAAAGATTCTAGACTTATAGCTGCTCCACTCTACTATCTGCACAAATTCTAAAATCTACCTTTAATTAGATTTAAAGTTTTTTGATATCTATATGGAATTCACCCTGGGTTCTTCCTAGGGCTGCTGGCCACACAACAGTGCCTTGTCATGGCCATTATTGCCTGTCAATACTTGACCTTGCTTATTGTAAAGTTCAGTTGTCAATGTAATTAAGTAACAGTCTTTTTTGTTAAAAAAAAAAACATGTGTGTTCTGAAATGTGACATTAGAGTTTTGTGTCTTTAAAAAAAAATCCACTTAGGCAGAAAGACATGAAAGGAAGGTGGAAATAAATTCCGTGAAACTGGCCTTTGAAGGACTGGAAAAAATACCATTTTTTTCTTAGAAAAAAGCAAAAACAGGGTTTAGAAAGAGATTCAGTTATTAAGAGCAACACATTGTTCTTGCAGAGGACCCAAATTCAGTTCACAGACCCCCGTATTTGGTATTTTGAAACTGTAACTCCAGCTCTAGGGGGATTCAAAGTCTATGGACTCTATGAACAAATTCACTCATGTGCCCATACCCACAAACAAGCACACATAATTCAAAACAATAAAAAATGTAAAAAGAGAAATAAAAACAAACTTTATGAAGTCTAAGAAAGCATGAAACCAACAGGAAGATAAATGTCTTTGTCAGTGGGCAGCAGTTACTGAAGGCATTCGTAAATGGCCAAAGTGTTGAGAATAAACGTGAGTTTTTGAGTGCCCAAACAAGACGTCTATAAGCTGTTCCAAGGTTCGGGAAACATTACAGAAGACAAGGCAGAAAGAATGTAAGACCCAGAGCATGGGAAGGAGTGCTAGTCTTCAGGATATGACAGTCATTTCACTCATTAACTCAGAGCAGCTACAGTTACTTGAAGCCCTGCATAAGATTAAGCCTGACAATATTTCACTGTGTATTGGGGAGGGTCTCTGAGACTCCTCCTCTCCATGAAAGACTACTTGAAATTAATGATTACTAATGAAGGGGGAGTGTGGTTTTAATCTGTGATGTAACCACTGATAAGTTGCTGGGCTCACTCCAGCAACCCTCATTATACTTAGTGCTGTCAGAAAGAAAGAGAGAGGCAGAGCCAGAGAGAGAAAGACAGAGAGACAGAGAGAGACAAAGACAGAGAGACAGAGACAGACAGACCATGAGACAAAGAGACAGACAGAGACAGAGAGCAGAAAGAACTAAAGTCATGAAATTAAAAGCGGAACCTGTTGGGAAGCATGATTTCAGTAGAGAGAAAGGGAGACGAGAGAGTAAAACAGTGAAAATGACCGAAAAGCCATTACATACAATATTGAAATTGTCAAAGACTATTTTTAAAAATGTAACAATTTCACTGTTGATGTTGTTGCTATGGAACTGAACAGAGACTGTATCTGTATAAAGACTAGAAAGTCATCCAATGTCCTGAGGCGATGTGACCAGTCACTTACACATCCTTTAGACAGGTGTCAGACTCAATGAGAGAACACTTTTGTGCAAATTAGCCAGAAGCACTGTTGTGTCTCTGAGTAGAAAGAATTTCTCTCTTTTAACTGATAGAAGCTCAAGCTCATGCAGAAGCTTCCATCACAGAAAGCCAAAGAAAAACATGAGGAGCAACAACCCTTTATTCAGATATTCTTAGAGTCTAAGACACATTCTGGAAAGTATTCAGTGTAGTGGATTCACCACAGTAACCCCACCCCAAGGTGAATTTCTCAGGAATGTTTCTTCTCCCTGCCTCCTAAACTCTGCTGCCTTCTATTTCCTACTGGATCTGACAGGATGCTTTCTGTAGGTCTGTGTATACTCATGATGGCATCTGCCTTCCAAGGCACTAGATGAACAAATTTATGGTTAAGGACAGAAAGTACCTAACTACAAAGGTAAAACTTCCAGCTCTACAGAGCTCTGAGATTCTGCAGATGCCACAAGAAAACTTGGAATAGGAATTGCCTAGCAGCAGCATGGTACTTCTCTCACACACACACACACAAATGTCATTTTTTTAGTGGATGACCTAAATTTTAACACTTCACCACATTTTATAGAACTTCGCTTTTCCTTTTTCATTTTCTTAGGACCCACAATCTAGAGCTAATCAAATTACAGTTTCTAAAAGTGTGGGGATTTTTATCTTACAGACTTTCTTGTTCATTGTCAACAAATGCCATCATTTGTGGATAGTGATTGCCAAGAACCATCTCTATTTCTGTGGAGTGGGGGGTTTACCATTTCTATTTTTTTCCTTATCTTGTTTCCAGGCTTGTCTGGTAAAGTAACCACAGGTGTTAAAATTACTTGGAGATGTAGAAAAGCCAACATGCTGCATGTGTTCTCTGCTTGGGGATCAAGGGACGGAATTTGCTTAGCATCAGATGTTTGGCTGTAGAAGGAGCTTTGGCACTATCTGGTATCACAGTGGAAATCAGATGTTTTCCTTCATAACCAGACTTGCTACCTGCTAGTTCTACACCCAAATTTAATCCCACAAAATCCACTCATTAATCACCCCACAGATATTTAACTTCTGTCAAAAAATGCTGAAAAGTTAAGGGTTCAGCAACTCCTAAATTATACACTCCACAAACAGTAAAGCAACCTAGGAAAGAAGGGATTAATAAATTTCTTTCTCAATGATCTAAACATCAGAACACCAATGGGAATAATTTTACTTTGAGTAGAAGCCAAAGAACACCGTATATTGGTGCTGTTTTTATGCTGATGAAATTCAATATTCCAGTCGAGTAAATGTGCTCTTTCTCTCAGCCTTCCATTTAAACAGCCTGTTCTCTCTCTATCAACACCTCTCAGGCATCACTTTGAAGTCTTTCCAGCATGGTGCACCGGAAAAATTCTAAACATTAATCCGAATCCAAAAAGTTTTAAAGAGAAAGAACAGAAAATGAAAGGAAAATAAAGGAAAGAAAAAAATTTGCTTGAGAATTTGGAACATTTCTTTTCTATCTCCAGATTTCCCACTTCCACAGCATCATGCCCTCTGAGCCCACTTGCCAACCACAGCTTTCCTCACTGCTGTCCTTTCTATAAATTGCCAATATAGTCAATAAGTAGTCTATAGAATTCTTGAGATACAATGGTCTCATTTGCTTTGTGGTTGTTGTTTTTAAGTATCCAGAAGACAGTATTTCTCCACACTTCCTCCTGTTCTCTAGCTCTTATGTTCATTCCATATCCTCTTTTGAAATGTCCCCCAGAGCCTTGGTGACTGTGGTGGTGGTGTATGGCTCTGACCTGAATAATACTGAGGAAAGGAGTCTGCTCTACTTGAAACATAAATTAGCTCTTCCTGTTGAAACCTTAGGAAGGAGTATGTGTTTGAAATCTTCTTCAAACAGTAACTGTGGTAGTTTGAATGTTAACTGGACCCCCTAATCTCATAGGGATTGTCACTATTAGGGGTGTGTGGCTTTGTTGGAGTGGGTGTGGCCTTGTTGGAGGAAGCATGTCGCTGTGGGAGTTCTCCTACACTCAAGCTGCTTCTAGTGTCACAGATCATTTCCTGTTGCCTTCTGATCAAGATGTAGCCAGCACCATATGTACCTGTATGCCGCTATCCTCTCCACCATGACGATAATGGACTACACCCCTGAAACTGTAAGTCGCCATTTCAATTAAATGTTTTCCTTTCTAAGAGTTGCCTTGATCATGGTGTCTCTCCACAGCAATAGAAACCCTAACTAAGACAGCAGTTGGTACCGGGGACTGGGGTATTGCTGTGATAGGACAGACAAGGTTTTTGTTTGAAGGACTATGGACCTTGGGACCATGGCTTAGGAAAGCAGTTCGACTAATGGGCCATGCTAGTAGGATCACAGATGACTGAATGTGACTTGATGAACTGTGGGGGGCGGTGGGGGGTCTGGCTAAAGAGGTTTCAGAGGAGACAAATATTAATATGTGGCCTACAGGTTACTCTTGTGATATTTCGGTGAAGAATGTGGCTGCCTTTTGCACTTGCCAGAAGAGTCTGCCTAAGGCGAAAGTGAAGGGTTTTGGATTAATTCTGTTGGCAGAGTAAATCTCTAAACAGCCTAGTATAGACCCTGTTGCGTGAGTTTTAGTGGTAATTCAAATGAGGATATATAGTTTAAAGGGGCAAGAAAATGTAAAATTTGAGGGGAAAAGAAGTTCCAGGAAGTGGAATGGAGCTAAGTCCTGTGTTCAAGGAGATAAACAAATTAAGAAATAGAAAAAAATGGAGTGGTGACCTCAGGGCAAGATCTCATCTAACTAAATTTCCAACTTTTGAAAAGGAATTTAAGAAAAACTTAGGGAGGGCCATGGTGGTGCATGCCTTTAATCCCAGTACTCTGAAGGCAGAGGCTGGCAGATCTCTGAGTTTGAGGTCAGCCCAGTCTACAGAAAAAGTTTAAGATCAGCCAAGCTTAGGCAGTGAAGTGAACCATAGAAAACAAAAAGCTGGTGGAGATATGATTGAATAAGGGGGCCATGGTCCAACCCTAACAAGCAACAGAACTTAGAGCAGCTTTGGGCACATGATTCTGGCTTTAGAGTTAAGGATAGAAGAAAGAGGCCATAGAATTTGACTCTGAGCCCAAGGAAAGCTGCTGAGGCCAGATGTGTCAGGGGTGTCAGTAATGGAGGCCTAGAGAGGCTATTTCATGATGTTGTGAAGGTAAAGCCTGGATTGCCTTGGAGACCTCTAGATGTTGGGGATGCCAGAGTCATAGAATATCTGCCAAGGAGAGCTATTAACAGGGAGCCCAAGAGAAAGAAGTGTGTTGCAGTCAACAAAGCTGAAAGGAGTTGGAGATCTGAAGAGCATTTTGACATCAGACATGGAAATGCAGTCTGGATTTTATCCAGCTGGGTTTTGGTCTTGGTTTGGTCCAGTATTTCCTCACTATGCTCCCTTCTTTATATTTTGGAATGGTAATGTATATCTTGTGCCATTATATGCTGGAAGTAGTGATCTGTTTTTTCATTTTGATTTTATAGGGGATTGCAGTTAAAAGATTGCATGAATCTCAGAAGAGACTTTGAACTTTGGACTTTTAAGTAAGTTTGAGACTGTTATAAACTATGGGAACTTTTGAAGTTGAATGCATTTTTGAATTATGATATGGCTACAAGTTAGGGGTTAGGGAGTAGAATGTGGTGGTTTGAAAGAATTTGGCCCCTAAAGGAAATGTCATTACTAGGATGTGTGGCTTTGTTGGAGTAGGTGTGGTCTTATTGGAGAAAGTGTGGCACTGTGGATATGGGCTTTGAGGTCTCATATATGCTCAAGACACACCCCGTGAGACACTTCACTTCCTATTGCCTTCTGATCAAGATGTAGCAGCTCCATGTCTGTCTGCCTACTACCATGCCACCATGATAATGGACTAAACCTCTGAAACTGTAAGCTGCCACCTCAATGAAATGTCTTCCTTTATAAGAGTTGCCATGGTCATGGTGTCTCTTCACAGCAATAGAAACCTAAGACAGTAACCATGTACTGATATGCTTGAGAATGAGCTGGAGGAAGAGATGGACTCAGGCAGAACTGCGTTAGCTGGTGGTGATTATACCACCGAAAAGTGCAAGAGGGACTTGGAATGAGGATGAAAGTGGAGGGGAGAGAAAAGAGGGAAGAGAAAGATGGAGTGTGTTTCCACCAGTGCTTGGCAAGGACAATGTTAGGGTGTGATTGCTAGGTCTCATTACTTAGAAAGACGTACCAACTGAAATAACTTAGAGACTATTCACCAGAAAAGAAAAAAGAAAATGGAGTTTTGCTGTAAAGGAGAGCTGTGTTTAGAATAACATTGTTAGCTTACTGCTTCTTGACTTTACCTTGATTCATGTTTCCAATATATTAAGAAGATATAAAAGTATTGGCTTCAGGCAAGATTTAAACTCCATTCTTAGACACCTAGCAAAAAGGAAGATCTCTACATGGAGCTCTTCATTGAATATCTCTGTCTCACTAATAATAGTTTGTTGAAAAAGATGAATATTCTTTAATGTGCTAAAATGAACTACACCCTTTCAGTGAAACCATAAATTAGCTTTAAAAGTAAATTAAGAAATCCTTTGTCAGAATGCAAATCTGTGTACTCAGGAGCCTTCTAACTCATGTAAACAATCCAGTCTCTACTGAGTTCCATTCTGCAAGACAGATGACTGCCTTGGCGCACATATTTTCTATACAAATCCTGGCCGGGGCATTACTTTCAGCTGGTTGTAGTGTTTCTCAATAAGCAAAGAACGAAACTGAAAGGACAATGGCAAGCGCCTCATTGTCTGACAAATCAATCTCACAGCTGACTTTAACTTACGGTGACGAGCGTGCAGTGGCAGGCTCTTAGATGTCCCTGTCAGACTGTTTATTTTCACAGAAACATTGTTTTGAGAAAATCTGAAGATAGTCTTATGGATAATAAGCTGTGTAACTTATCAGTAACTCCATACATACATCCTATAGCTACTAATACATTTCTGAGGACTCTCTCTCTCTAACTAGCAGTGGTCTATCTCCTCTCTCCACTCCCTCAGAATCCTCAGAGAAACAGACGCTTCCAGCAACCTGATCTTGGGCATCCAGCCTACAGAACTGTAGGAAAATATATTTCTAATGTTGAAGTCACCAAATAATATATTATCTATCCCTAGAAAATTAATATAGTAAAAGTTATGTATGGATGTCTATAGCAGCATTCATCACATTAGCTAAAATATAGAAGTAACCCAAATCATGTGTAAGTAAAACACATTACATCTATACAGGGAAATGTTAGTCAGCTATAAAAATAAATTCAGTCCTGGTGCCTATAGCAAAATGAATAAAACTTGACCAATTGGTAAGTGAGAGAAGTCAAAGACAAAAGAAGACATCATAGGGGATTCCAATTAAATGAAACATCTAGAAAATAGGCAAATGCAAAGAAGAAACATGAGGAGGATTAGAGCTTGCCATGGTTGAAACATGAGGGAGAGTAGTAACCAGTAAACTATTCAGGTTGGTTCCAGACGTGGTCAAATGTAAAAATGAACACTTGTGGCAGTTATTCACACTTACGACACATAAGAAAACCAATGAACTAAGCTGCACAATTTAAAGGGTAAACTGTGAAGCATATGAATTATGTCTCAATAAATCTATAGAATTAAAATGAAAATAAGACCAGTCCTAGATTATTTTTCTCTTTACCCTCTGTTTTACTTTGCCTGTCTGTTCTGTTCTGCATTGCTTGAGGAAAAGACTCTGTGTTTCAACCTAGTCTGAAGATCCTCAATACCACAAGCTGGCCTCAACCTCATGTTTTAGCCCCCTGAATACTAGGATTACAGCTGTGAACCACCACAGTCTTGGATCCTTAACACTTACATAATCCATAAGTAGAAAACTGCTTCAGAAGAAAAATGTGCAAGGAGAAAAAGAAAGAGAGTCCACTCTAATGCTTGAGAATTAAGTACAAAACCGCCATCACACTACACTGTTTGTAAGTTTTAAGTAATATTGTAATTGTTTTCTTTTCTACATATTAGTGACATCACAAACATAAATATAAGTTATAGAAAGAAAAGCAGAATATACTGGAAAAGAAACAAAAACAACGTTATCTCCTGTGGATATGATATTATTATAATAAAGATTGAAGCAACTGAAGAAAGCCAAGGAATGCACATTAGAAGCAAATGAAAAATACGATAGTAAAAATGTGACAGCAAAAAGATAAAGAGAATATCAGTCATTTTTCACTGCAGTAAATGAAAAGATTTGTGATGAAACTTGTCCTTAACATTAAAACATAAATCAAGTGTTTGTCTTTTCCAAACCATGGAAGTATGCTAAAGCAGTGAATTTGGAGTTATTTATGAAAGCATGGTATTGCTTCCATATATGATTGCCTTATTCTTAAGGTTGAAAGCATTTCTCTAAAAGTGCTTTAAAGTTGGATTCTTATGGATCACATGTGGCAGATGGGTTACAGTCTCTAGCCCAAGAGGGATCACTGACAAACCAGAAAAAAACTAACTAAATACAACTTTTTAAAAAACAATCTTGCCGGGCAGTGGTGGCGCACGCCTTTAATCCCAGCACTCGGGAGGCAGAGGCAGGCGCATCTCTGTGAGTTCGAGGCCAGCCTGGTCTACAGAGTGAGTACCAGGAAAGGCGCAAAGCTACACAGAGAAACCCTGTCTCGAAAAACCAAAAAAAAAAAAAATAAAAATAAAAATAAAAAAATAAAAAAACAGTCTTAATTTGGCCACTACCAAAACACATTGCTGAGAATGCACACTCCTGTAGGTTCCCTCTCTGCTTCGTCTCTGACGAATGCTGCTCCGAAGCGCCCTTCTTTAGGACAAAGAACTTTTTGCCTTCATTAGTTCACCTCTTTTGTAAACAAAGGCCGTGTTTGAGGGTCACTGTTGATGTGCAAAGATTGCAACTGTCCTCTTTGTCTTGGCCACTGTCTAACTAGGACACTCTGGACTGGCACACGGCATCACTGTGGCTAGACTCTGAGAGTGGCATCTCTTCGGTATTGGAGTCTTGCTTTAGTCCATCGGTGTTGATCTGACCACTGGTCACTTGAACTTCTCCTTGTTGACAAAGGTAGCGCCTCCCCCAGCACTTTTTGGGTCACAAAAGCATTTCTCCATAAGTTAGTGGATGGTAATACATTTGAAATTAATGAGAAATATGAAGACATTTTATGAATCAAAAATGTAATTTTTCTGATATTCTTATTAAAGTCTCCTTTTTTATGAAGGGTTGTAATATCAACTGTGTACATCAAGCATTTATACAAATTAAATATAATACATACTAAGTTTTAAAAAAGTTTACAGGGTATCTTTTCTATGGCATTTAGTTAAATTGCATCTGCCATCTCTTTTGCTTTGTTATTGATTTCTATTAAAAGATGCCAAGGGCTGTTTATATAATAAGTTGCCCTATAAACAGCTTTCTCCTCAGACAATGAAATGAGAAACATTTATCTATAAACATCCCAGACACTTCTATGAAGATGTTGCATTTAATGCTATCAAGAACCTATGGTTTCAGAAAAGAAAATAGAGCAAAATAAAGCCAGCACCCCTTCAATTGGCATACTACATATTATGACTCCAATGTCACCCATACTCTAAGACCAAATCAAAGAGAATGTGATTGCTAGGAGGTGTCTAAGAAAGTTCTGATATTAAAATATTTAAACTTTAAATCCTTTAGTAATCAATGGCTCAGATTGAACTCTGAGTAGGATGCAGTATATAACTGCCAGGCGAAATTCCATGTCTAATGCAGACAAACTATAGAGGCCTGACATAAATGATTTCCACTCACTTCTTACCAAATCAAACTCAGAATTGGGTGCATTGCTTAAACTGAGTATTTTGTGAGGAGATTTATAAGACTCTACCCAGAGAATCTTGTAACTAAATAAACTTACTCTAGAAAAACAATGATCTTAGCATCAAGGGCCGAAGAAAAAAATGATTCGTTATGAACAAGTTGCATTCATCTGTGCAAGTTACCTAAAGCAGTGAACTATAAAGTTCCTTAGCAGCTATTTCACTGAAAATTTGTGAAAATCCATCCTTGTTTTCTCTTTGTATGGTCCAACACACTGAAGGAAGTCTATGCCGTACTTCTGAGACACCATGATGACATACAGATTCAAAACAGATATCAGAAGCATACTAAGCCCTTATTTGTGGGGGTATTGTGTTCCCCAAAATATTGTGTATGCTAATAAACTTATCTGGGGTCAGAGAACAGGACAGCCACAATATTAAACATGAGGATAGGCAGTGGTAGCATACGCCTTTAATCCTAGCATTCCAGAGACAGAAATCCCTCTGGATCTCTGTGAGTTCAAGGCCACATTGGAAACGGCCAGACACAGTGATACACACCTTTAATCCCAGAAAGCCACACCTTTAATCCCAGGGAGTGGTGGTAGAAAGCAGAAAGGTATATAAGGCGTGAGGACCAGAAACTAGAGGCATTTGGCCTGGAGAGGCATTTGGCCTGGAGAAGCATTTGGCCTGGAGAAACATTTGGCCTGGTTAAGCATTCAGGCTTTTGAGCAGCAGTTCAGCTGAGACCCATTCTGGATAAGGGCTCGGGGCATCCAGTCTGAGGAAACAAAATCAGCTGAGAAGTTGGCCAGGTGAGGTTAGTTGTGGTTTGTTCTGTCTCTCTGACCTTCCAATGTTCACCCCAATACCTGGCCCGGGTTTGATTTTATAAATAAGAACTTTTAAGACTCATGCTACACTTATTTGTTTTTCAATAATTGGAAAATTTTCTAGCATAATGAACTAGATTTTTACAAAGTAAAGTACCAAAGATGTCTTCTTCCTGGAGCAAGAATAGGTGAGGAGATGCATATTTATAAATGGTGGGGGTTATTCTAATGAAAATTCCAACTGTGAATAATTAAATAATAATAAAAGCTAAATATTTTTTACACAGAGAGGGCTTAATAAATGCATTCATCATAGCACTATTAATTTAATGTTCAGAACATAGGAGAAGAGAATAAGTGAACATACTGAATGAGCCCTGGCCAACAGATAAGAGCATATCTGCATGAAGCCAATCCACAGACAGACAAAATAGATTGTGACAATGTTTACTACGAATTTCCTGCCTGCAGATGAAGTTCTTCACCAAAACTCTAAGGAGATACACTGGTTAGAGTTGAATACACACTTTGTGGTTGAATAGGATTTCAGTCATTCAGTGGATCTTCTTCCTCTACTGGTTAAGTGGTTTGTGCTGTTTTCAGAAGGACTCCATTTCAGAGGCAGTCAAAAAAATACTATGAATTGTATCCATGATGCTTAACAAAAGAATTTTGATTACTTCTTTTAACTGTAAACCACGAAGCAATCTATAAAAACTGAAACCCAAACTAGTATCATGTATATATGAGTTATCACACACACACACACATCCATTCATGCTGTGCTAGCTGACAGGTCCTGAAGGCAGTAACAGCCCAGTTGCAAAAGCACACCTACACCTGAGCTTCAGTTCCTAGTATTCCTCCCAGTGAAAAGTATAGGAGACTTCTAAGACTGGTGAAAAGAATGAGTCATGAGTCTGGAGAACCTTATATTGTCACAAAGTAAGAAGTCCTGAAACTAAGGCCATATTGGTGTGGCAGAAGGATAAATATCTAGGCCATCCTGGGCCATATAGAGAATATCAGTCCAGTCTAGGTTAAATAGTAAGATCATATTTCAAAAAGAGTTTCAGTTGAAAAAAAATAAATAAATAGATAAATAAATAAATAAATAGATAAATAAATAAATAAATAAATAAATAATAAATAACAGGATCTAATAAAAGAACTCCCAAAATTGAACTTGGCACTTGAGACACAAGATGAATAAAATAGAAGAGTGAGGAGAAGAAAAAAAGGAGGAGATTAATTTTTCAAGCCTAAATAAATAAATAAGTAAATAAATAAATAAATAAATAAACAAACAAATACACAAATAAAAACCCAAGTAACATAGTATGATATTATAACCCAAACTATAGACAAAATATCCATTAAGACCATACTGACACAAACAAATTATCAAATAATGAATAATGAGGGACTGATCTCATTCAAAACAATGTCAAGTGAATTACAACCTCAAACAAATGCAGCATATGGATCCATACTCTCCAAGTACATACTGACTGGCTTTCAAAGCTTACAGTCTGAGAAAGTATAAATAACACCTTTGCAGTGTGTAAAGACATCAAACTCTATCTCATCCAGGCGTAATCAATAACTCATTTTACAACATGGTCTCATCATAGACTGTGAGATGTGTCCTTGTGAGACCACCAAAATTAGATCCTAAAAATGGTAAGGCTAAGGTGTACTTCGATGTTAGAAAATGTGCTTAGCATGCTAAAGGCCTGGCTCCAACATCAACACTGTAAGAACTACCCTGTAGTTCTACCCTATTTTTTTTTTGAATTCTTATTCTTGTTGTTAAACTATACTTTGAGAAGTTCAAATAAGTCCATGGGAAGAATTTGTATGGAGAAGTACCATGTGTAGGATGTTCTCTCTCCTAGTCAATGTACTCCAAAAGTTCTAACCAGAAGCAAGAAGTAGAGACCATCTTTCCCTTAACAGAAAACAAAATTCAAGATCACATTGTGAAAAATAAGTGTGGGTAGGAGATATTGCTGCATCTATTTTTGTAAAACACAGTATTACATGGGTGGAAACAAAAAAAAAAGAGAGGTACAATTGAAGAGAGCTTATTTGTCTTAAATGAAAATGATATAAGCAATTCAGGGGGAGATTTTGTTAAAATGGAAAACTTCCTAACACAGGAGATAAAATGAGTCAGTAATAAAAAGCCCTTGCAAAGGTTAGGGGGCTGTGACCCATCTTTGGAAGAGAAAACCTGGCCTAAGATGACTCATTTGCTATGACTGAAGAATGGGAGTTATGGGACATTGATGCAGATTGACATGGGATATAGGGAAAGCAACTACTTTACATCTTTTGCATTCTTTATGATGTACTTTTTTTTTTTAAGTCATTTACCAAGTATGAGGGAAGAGAACATGGAGGAGTTTGCAGAAGAAAACATCTGAAAGAAATGTGAGAATGTGTTCATTGTTAGAGTGTTACAGGTAACGCCAATGTTTGGGTATTCACTGCAAAATCATTCATCTCTAAGAATTTCTTCAGAAGACTGATACTACTTGAATGCAAACGTGAAAATGTAAATAGTTTGTTCTAGGATAAGGACTTTTCTAAACAAATTAAGTTAAAAACCAGAAGGAAGAAGACAGTTAAAAGCATTGCCAAGAATGTCATTGAAATACTGGCCTATGACATCAAATAAGTCAACTAAGGAAAACTAATGAATTGAAAGAAAGCCAAGGGCTTGCATAAATCAAAGTGGTTGTGGGTGATGAATAGCCATAGTGGGATTAGGTGAACAAACAAAGTGGAGGAGAGGCAGTTCTAATCAAAGCATGAGATACTCTGACAGTTTCCAAGATAAAGTAGCTGTAAGGTCCAGGGTGACATTGAAGGTGGGTACAGGGATGTAGGAACTACAGAACTACAGGAAAGAACTTTCTACAAGCACAGAACTTACAAAGCACAAAGACACTATGTGTAGCCATGTCAGTCATAGGATGGTGACAAGCTTTGGACTCAAGGTCTTTGTTGGATGTATAAAGATTTAATGGATGCATGGCTGAGAATCAAGGAAATAATAAAAGCTGAAGACAAGGGCTTCAAGGAACAACAAATAATAGCGTTTGAATGTTACAATTATTGGTCTTCAAAATTTAAGGTAAAAATTCCAGTCTGAGTTTCATTGTGGGACACTGATAGAGATGTCACATTTTCTGATCTCAAAACATATTAAAAGATAAATAACCTAATTAAAATAGAGAGGTGCTGGAGAGGTTACTCAGTAGCTACAAGTGCTTCTGTCCTTGCAGAAGACCTGGGCTAGCTTTTCACTACCCACAATGGTGGCTCACAGCCACTTTAACGCCCTCTTCTGGAGTCTACAGGCACTTGCATGCATTTGGTGCACATACAGACAGGTAGGCACAAACACTCACACACAAATAGATAGATAGATAGATAGATAGATAGATAGATAGATAGATAGATAGATAGATAGATAGATAGATAGATAGACAGACAGACAGACAGACAGATAGATAGATGATAGATAGATAAATGAATAAATGAATGGAAATAAATCACAAAAATGTGCTCATCTATCAATGGAACAGTATAGAAAGTCTATAAATAAACCAATGCATTTTATCAATTAATATTTTAGTGCCATATTAAGATTATTTATTAGTTACATTTGTATATAATAGAGAAACTTAGCAGATACCACATTAACCAACCAGTAAAACTTAACAAAACTAACAACTGAACAAACTATCATATTTTTCTTTTTCTGTGTCTCTTTTTTTACTATTTCATTGTTAATGTCAAGCTGTGTTAATCACATTCATCACCCTCCTCTAATGCTTCCCATATCTATCCCGTTTCCTACACATCCAGCTTTGTGCCCTTTTCTTGTTTTTGAGCCATCAAGTAAGTACAGTTTGTGCTGCCCTTATATTCTTGGATATGTGACTTTGCTTACATTCACTGTGATTATTTAGAGTCTTTGTGTTTTCTTGTGAATTTAAGGACTGTTTTCCTCCTATTTTTCTGTTAAAAATTACATTGTAATTACATTGAATCTATAGATCATTTTGAGTAGCATAAAAATTTCCACAGTATCAATTATTATAGGCCATTAATATAGACAGACTATCATTTCACTTGTTTGTATTTTATTCTGTTCATCCATGATTTACAATTTTTTTTGAGACAGAGTTTCTCTGTGTAGTTTTAGTGCCTGTCCTCGATCTCGCTCTGTAGAACAGGTTGGCTTTGAACTCACAGAGATCTGCCTGGCTCTGCCTCCCAAGCGCTAGGATTAAAGGCATGTGCCACCAGCGCCTGGCTATGATGTACAATTTTTATCACACAAACTTTTTCTTCCTTCTTAGTTTAATTTACACTTAGATATTTAATAGTTCTTACTACTGTAAATAGATGTTTCCTTAGTTCCTTATTGGTATATAAAAATACTATCAATTTTATATATTGAGTTTTGTATCCTGTAACTTTACTGGAGTTCATTCCTCAGTTCCCATACCATTAGATTTTGGTAGAGTTTTGAGGATTTCCAATCATGTCATCTTCAAATAGAAACAATTTCACATAGTCCTTTCTCCAGATAAAATACCACATGATTGGCATTTATTCCATTACAAGGTCCCTATTTCCTCTGAAATCTGGCTTTTCCTTTCTTGATTTCTTTTAGTTTCCATTTTGCAAATTCCCATTAGATTGGGTCCCAAAGTTCTGGAAGTAAAAGTCCACATGAAAAATAACTTTAAGCAAGCAAAATATTTAATATTAAGACTTCATAATTAATGTTACATATATACCTCTTTTCTTAAAGATTGACCAAATGGTCATAAAATTCAATGAAAAATGAAATGAGAAACAATAGAACTAGAATTTGGAGCCTAATGTTCTATGCTGTATATATCCTGGTTGAAGCTGTTTCACATTATATGTGCTTCCTCATCCTTTGAATCAGGAGCTAGAGGATTAATATCTAATCTATCAACACACACTAACTTTCTAGAGTATCATTAATGTTATATAGAAAAATCCTTTGAACTGAGACATTCTCTCATGGAGGGTACAGAGAAGCTCTTAAGACTCAGAAAGTAAATGAAACTTACAAGATTCAAGAAGTTCAAAAAGCTACAAGCTCCTCCCTGAAGTCACTCAAAAAGTAAACAATTCCTGGAGAAAAGAAGAACTTTTGATGGAGCATCATGAGTTGTTGCCCATACTCCTGTGAATAGCCCCTTACCCATGTGCCTTTAAATCACCTTAATAAACTAAGTGGTTCAGCAAGACAGACTTCAGTAGAGTCTTTTATTTGGTCTATCACTGGGACCCTATCTGGTGTGAACTATCATCTGTTCAGTTCTCCCTGAAAAAGACACAGAATAAACTCATTGATTAATTTAACAAACTCATATTGATTCCTCTTGATCATTAAAAGACACCGTTGAGTAAAATCAATTCCTTGTGGGCTTTTTAGCTCATAGATGGTGAAGATATATATTGAACATGGACATAACATACAAACAAATCATACTTTATTATATGTGATGTGAATTGGTGAAAGAAGTTATTGGCAGTTAAGAAAGGTATAAAAGAGTTAGGATTATGGATTCCTATATAAATCAGGAGATGTCATCTGAAAGAGAGTCACCCTAATTCCTAGTTAGCTTGGCTCCAGAAAACCAGTGCTTAAAGATGTAAATAAGCATGATCTTTCACTTTTGTAAATGCTGAAATGTTCCATGAAAGATGACTTTTTTTTAAGCAAAAGGGCTCCCAATACAATGTTCTATCTGTCCCTCACATCTTTCTACACAGAGTCCATCATATGGGATGATGTGGAATGAAGCTCTGGTGAAAACTGTCTAAATTTGGTGTCACCAAAACAGCCAGCTTGATATATAGGACATGCACTCATCCTTTTACATTAAATTGCAATGTGTGCCATGACAACCAAGGGAAGAAAAGAAAGAAAAGTTGAAGGAATCTTGGAGTCCAAGTACAGCAAAGGCTTGAAGACAAATTAAGTATAGAAAGTAGAACAGATGATGCAGGTTAGAGAAGTAGAAGGAACTCCTTCTGAATGTAACATTTCTTCTGCTGAGTGTCACCCCAGCTTTGAACAATGGCATGTGTCTCACAGCTTCAGTTGGTCAGGAATCCAGGAACAATTTATCGCATACAGAAAGAGATGGAAGAATGCTCAACACTGAAGCCACATTTACTTTGTAGTCTAATCTTAGACATATATTCCCATTCATTCTGCTCCAGTACTTTTACTAGGAGCACATCAGTAAGTGCAGACCATCTTTGAGGGAGGAAATTGTTGTTGTTGTTGTTGTTGTTGTTCTTGTCTTATTACCTTTATAAACATTTTTTTCATACAATGTACTTAGATCATATTTGTTCTCTTCCAACTCCTCTCAGGTCCTCCTTATCTCATTACCTTTCTCCCTACTTCCTTACCTCTCTACCAATACAATTCTGTTCTTTATAAATAAAAAATAAATAAATAAATAAATAAATAAATAATAAATAAATAAATAAAGGATGATTAAAACAAAGAGACAAAAAGACAAAAAAAATTAAGCAAGTATACAAAATAAGGGTTCTCTTTTGTGTTTCCCACTATTCCTGAGCATTCAGCCAGCCTTGCAGTGTTTTGGGATACCCAGTGTCACTCTGTTGAGAAAACTGATTTGAGGGAGGAAATTGTATAAAGACATAACTAACAGGAGACTGAGATGATCAGATCTATCCTTCCTTTTGATCTTCCATTCTTGTTCCCTTCTACCCACTTATTTTTCTTCCTTTCCCTTCAGAAATTCAGAAATCAAGCCCCAGACCCACACCTAGAGGGGTGTATGAGTGAGGTGTGCTGGTGATTTTGAACAGAACATTTTCTCATCAAACTACCTGGGGCTCTTAACTGTCCTACACAACTGTGTCCAGCATCCTTGGCACCAGGAGACCATATAGTGGACCTTGTCTGAGCCTCTTCATCAGCTGCCATTTAACATAACATTCCTTCTTCAAGACTACTCTAAAGCTGCAGTTCTACATACTTCAACAGAGCAGGAATAGGCTAATGGTTTAAATAGCTCCTTTTACATAATCAATGAAAGAAGTCTCTGATTTTACAGGCCATTAAGAATAGTGACCTGCTTTAAAACATGTCTCAGAAAAAAGGAGATACATTTTTTGTACTATTTAACTTGTATACTTCAGTACCCAAAGTCCATTTCAAGTTACCCCGCAACACTGGATCTCTGAAAAAATCACCCTGTGACTGAAATTCAACATAAATTAGTATATGTTTGATTTTTCTCTACCAGCTGCCTCCTCTTGGGTCCTCAACACACCATTAGCAGTTCAGCACCCCAAGCTCAGATGCACTGACATGACAAATAGCAGCTTCTATTATTGGCATCAGAACAGTTCATTTGTCTTTATGTTCCAGCAGCTACCTTTCTGGCCACTGTTGTCCTATCTGGCTATAGCCGGTATTGAGATTTTGTAAATATATGTTGTGAATAGCACATTTGCAGTGGCGAGCTGACTAGAGATGATTAAACCTACTAAGTTTGGGGATTTATATACTTTTAAAAAAAATGATGTGTACCTGTATCTGTGTCTGTATGTGAGGTCCTGTGTGTGAGTACAGGTGTCTGAGCAGGCCAGGAAATCTGTAGGAGCTGGAATCAGGAGTGGTTGTGAGCTGCCCAACACGGATTCTGGGAACCTAGCTCAGGTCCTCTGCAAAACAACAGTGTTAATTGCTGAGCATCTGTCTAGCTCACATAAGTTTTTTAAGTTAAAGTTTGATATGTCTTCAGAAGGCCATTGAGGCAAGAAGCATGTGTTGACACACATCCAAAGATTGTTCTGAGGATACACTAGTGATAAATTTCAAAACATTTTAGAAAAAAGCTATTTTTTTATGATACAAAAACTTCTAGAATACTCCTCCACTAATGGGTGGGCTGTCAGTTTACTCTAATTATCATAGTTTCAGATAATCTTGTGAAATATAAGTACATTAACAACTGAAGCATTTAAAACAATGTCTATGCTGTATGAAGTATGCATGTTTATTAGAGGTAGGCTTCAATGATAGCAGGCAATGGGAAAACAATTAAGGCACCAGGTGATTATTTGATACAAAACATTCACAAAGAGAGAAGTAAGCCAATGTACTTACTTACAGTGTACATGTAAGACACCTGTAATAGCATGCAAGACCTCACACACAAACACAGATACATGTACACATCATTTTTTAGATGATGAATGGCACAGAAGGTTTAAAAAAATCCTACTGAAGGCAATAATTATAATTAGAATCATTTTCTCCCCATTAATCCTGACCACATAAGTCTCTGTGTTCATTTTGATAATATCCTTGGACCCTTGGCCAGTAGGAGGAAAAGCTAAGAATAAAGAGATGCAAGACCGTGTATGTAGCCAGAATGAGTGAAAGATCAATCCATTGGAGGAACAATCCAAACTTCTCTAGGGAAAAAAAAAAGAAAACAAGACAGCTGCTATTCATTTCACTTCTTCCTTAATTTCCAGTGTAGCATAATTTTTCTCAGCTGTTAATTAAGAATATAAAAAGTGTGGCTATAATTGGCTTACTTCTATCTTGTGAACATTTTGTATCAAATAATCAATTGGCACCTTAATTATTTTCCCATTGCCTGCTATAATTGAAGCCTACCTCTAATAAACACGCATACTTCATACAGCATAGACTTCATTTTAAATTTTCCCCAGATTCAGGTTGTTCATGTCTATATACATTTTCAGGTTGAAATTTTTTTTAAAATTATATCAATTAACACTTGTATATACAAGGTATTGTAAAATTCAATGGCTTAAAAACAAACATTTAATTGTTCTCCATAGTTACCAGGTTATTATCTGATTCTTCTTGTGTAATATATAACCGGATCCTTACAACTAAGTCTGTCCACACATCTGGGGTCAGTGGAAGGTTATGGGGTTGCTTTACACATGTACTGAGATGTAGCTGGCTGTTCTCTGGGGTCACAGGCCAGCCTTTTTCATAGGATAGCAGCTGGGTGACAAGAGAAAATGAAGAATTATCCCAAATCTTTTGAGGCTCAGCTTTAGAGCGGCTTCACTGAGATATCACTCGGCTCCACATCATTGCAATGAAAAACTAGAGAAAACAAACCTGAAGAGAGAAATACTCATTTTGGCCTATGGTTTACTCGGCTCCATTGTTTCTGGGCCTGTGGAGAGGCAGAGCATCAGCAGAGACCAGTGTGGTGGAACAAAGTGCCTCATTGTGGCAGACAGCAGGGGAAGGGCAAGGGGCCCGGGGTGAGCTGTCGCCCTAAAAGCACATACTCCCTGGCCTATGTGGGCCCACTCCTGATATCTGTCATTTCTCAGCAACATAACCAGGTAGGATCAAAACTTCAAAACATGAGCCCTCGGCTAACAATCAGTTTTATAGCATTCTATTAATAAAATACTTGACAAAATTAGCCACATTTGAGGCTAAGTGTATTCCACTCTTAAAAGGAGGAGTTACAATATCACATTGCAGAGAGCAAGGATGTGGATGTCAGAGGTTGTAGTGAATTGGGGAACAAATACATCTTTATATACAAACACACACATATATATCCATGTGTACATATATATATATACATCATTTTTTCTAAAAACATATTTTAATGTATGAAATTTTTAATAAATTAAGCATAGGTGAGGATTTAATTTTCATTCCATAAAGGATTCTTGCCCTGTAGTACTCAGAAAATTATTTCCTGAACCTCAGATACAGTCTATTCAAATATTCTCTGTTAAATTATCATAGATTGCTTGTTGTAATATCAAATCAAGTGTTTTCTTCTTTTCATGTGGATTCTGGAATGTAAGATTCTTGAGAACAAGGATTCTTCCTGCTAGTCACTTTTAAATCTTTAGCTCTTGAGATTTGACTGTGACATAGTAGGTAGTCAGAGAAAAAGAAACATGTGATGTTTGCTATCTGGGGTTTCTTCTGGTCAGATGTCACCAGCACATAAACTATTTACCCAGAAGCAGATAGTCTGCAGAGGCTCAGCAAGGCTTTAACTGACACTATGTAGATCTCAGCTATTAATATGCACATTACCCCACATTGCACCTAGTCATGAGATCTTTTGTTCCACTTAGTGTTGCTTAGAGAAGGAAACCTCTCTGTCCTCTTCCATGGGCTGAATTGTGTCCCCTCCTAAAACTCACCTGGTCAAATTTTAGCTCCTAGTATCTCCAGAGACAGGACCTTTAAATGGATAATTTCATTAATAATAATAATAATAATAATAATAATAATAATAAATAATAAAGCAGTTAAAGGACACCCTGATACAATATTGTCCACTATCCTTATGAAACAGAAAATTAGGGGACAGACTTATAGTGGTATTTTATTTGTACTGAAATGTGATTTTATTTGTATGTTAATAAATAAAGTTGCCTAGGGGTCAGAGCTATTAGCAAGCCATAGCGAAAGCCAGGGCAGTGGTGGTGCACGCCTTTAATCCCAGCACTTGGTAGGCAGAACTAGGTAGATCTCTGTGTGTTCAAGGATACAGGCAGCATTGGAGACACACGCCTTTAATCTCAATACCAACCATAGAAGACCTGGAGTGACCTACAGACAGGCAGTGACGAAGACAATCATGTGGTTGGGTTTACATCCAATGAGAAGGCAGAACAGGAAGTCTTTATAAAGACAAACAGACAGGAAGTAGCTCCTTTTCAGAGAGTCTCTTGGCTGAAGAGGCTAGCTGAAGCAGGCGGGTAAGGCCCTTAGCTCTGACCTCTTGGGCTTTTATCTTTACATTGGCTCTGTGTTTCTTATTTAATAAGACGGTTGGTTACATCTACATCTACTGGACTGGACATTGTTAATATATATAATGGAGTTTTTATCTGAATCTGTCAAATGTTAATGGACTAGACATCGTTAATGTAATCTTGATTGTGTATATTGTATATACTTACTGGATATATTTTTTCTTGTATTAGTTATAAACTTTTTTAAATTTTAGACAAAAAGAGAGGAAATGTGGTATTATATTTCCCCAAATATTGTGCATGCTAATAAACTTATCTGGGGTCAGAGAACAGGACAGCCACAATATTAAGCATGAGGATAGGCAGTGGTAGCACACACCTTTAATCCTAGCATTCCAGAGACAGAAATCCCTCTGGATCTCTGTGAGTTCAAGGCCACATTGGAAATGGCCAGGCATGGTGACACACGCCTTTAATCTCAGTAAGCCAGCATTTAATCCCAGGGAGTGGTGGTAGAAAGCAGAAAGGTATATAAGGCGTGAGGACCAGGAACTAGAAGCATTTGGCTGGTTAAGCATTCAGGCTTCTAGCAGCAGTTCAGCTGAGAGTCATTCAGATATGAGGACATAGAGGCTTCCAGTCTGAGGAAGCAAGACCAGCTGAGGATCCGGCAAGGTGAGATAGCTGTGGCTTGTTCTGTCTCTCTGATCTTCCAGAATTCACCCCAGTACTTGGTCCGGGTTTGATTTTATTAATAAGAACTTTTAAGATTCATGCTACACAGACTTATAGATAGGAAAGCCATGGGAAGGTAGTCATGTGCAGGCCAAATGGAACTTCTAATCCACAAAACTACAAAAAAAATATAAAATTCTATTGGCTTCAGCCATACATACAGTCTACATATTTTATTACAGCTGCCTCATAAGGTCACATACCTCCCTTAGATCGATATCCAAATACAAAGTATGAACAAAGAGTGGGTGCTGCCTTCCAAACTGTTCTTTGCTGCACATTTCAAGCTACTGGTACAGGCAACACCTGAATAACAATTATGAGACATCTCTATAAATTACCATAGATAGTAATCTAAGTTACCAACATCATGTATTTAGGGATCACATGCAACCTTCTTGCATGACATGAAATGTTCAATATATGTTAATGGGCTGGATAGACAGATACAAAACCATAATTTATTAGCCTGAGGAGTGGATGTAGCCATTGTGGTATATGGAAGACAATAGACAGAAAACCTGTCAGTGCTGCCAAAAGTAATATTTGAGTCACTTACTTGAATCTTGATTTGCTCTATCCTGTAAGAGGACATTTTTGATTTATGTGTTTAATGAAACCTGCACTGAAGCAGAAGAGTAACATGAATTTAAAAAATCTGCTCCATAGGATAAAATTGAAGAAACTTGAGTCTTACATTTATTAGAAAATGATAGATAATCCTAATAGATAACATAATGGTACTATAATAAATTAGAGTTCTTCAGAAAAGCACAAATCAGATAAAATGTCTCCCAGAAGATTAGCCAGTGATTGAATGGGAAGTTTTGAATCAAAATGTACAATAAAGTAGGAGACATAAATTATGGAAGAGCATGCATTTTCCAAGCTTGATTTACAACAAGCCTACATATTTTGAATAACATAATGAAGTATTATTAGCTATGAAGTTAAATATAAATAATAATGAGGTATCATATAAACACTAAATAACAACAACCTGGAGAAAACAAACTATTATCATTCATGGATGTTCCTGGGAACAGACTCTGAAATGGAGATCTGCATGGAGAAATTTTATTAACTAGAACTCTATAACAACATCTGTGAAGGGGAGAAAGAAACAGGGATGGGCAGAAAGAGAAATCAAAATGAGCTCAAATTGTAGCAAAGCCCTCAGCTGATCCTGTGGGTAGGAATGGATTCAGAATGGTCCCTTAATGTTGTTAACAGAAAGATGCTATGACAGTCGTTAGAAACCGAATTCTAGAGAAGGCACATATAAACTAGAAGATGTTCCCTTCAGCCTGGGGAAGTGATTAATTAGCTTTAACCTACAGCAGACACCATTTGCAGCAATGGGAAGGAGAGCTTTGGTTCCAAGGGGAGAGTCTAGGCAGTGAACACATCACTCAGTGCAATCCTCCCTTGCACTGTTAGTGTGAATTACTAACTGTGTTCTAAGTATGTTGGGCCTCTCTGAATATCTCACCGGATACAGATTTGTCTCTTTTCCTAGAATAAATTATAAAAGACAACAATGTAAACCTGCATGGATCCTGTTACTGCCGGATGCAGAGCTGTGAGTACTTATCTTCTACCTCTATTGCCCATTCTAGATTCTCTCTCAACATTGGCTGGCAATGTTCCTTGTCTACATAAGCTATATATATGGTAGGTAACCCCGGGTGGCTTGAAGTCACTTATCACTCACACCCTTACTAAGTGAGGAAGACTTCATCAGGAATGAGATTCTCAAGAGACAGCTCAATATACCTAGATACCAAAATATATTCCTTCTGTTCATATTATGTATGAAAAGCCACAGTCATCTGTCCATTTTCTTCATCAGTTAAGTGCTCATTAGAGACTGATATTATACCTACAGTTACGGAACTGTGTTGAAACTTATTAGTTAGGACCTCTGGAAAACCTTAGCGAATTGCCCTTTGTTGACAACAATGCTTACCATATTTTGAAGTTCTTCCATTTGTCTCTGTCCATTTTCCAAACATCGTTTCATCTCCAGCACTGTGTTAGGAGGCCTGTACTGCCACAACAGCTCTTCTTTAGTCTCAGAGCTCTAAGTACAGACACAATTGGGTTTCTTGACAGTTTTGCCTGACCTCACCAGCTCATTCCTCAAAGCTCTGAGAAATTAGTCTCCCATCTGTACAGCACAGATAGCTGAGAGGTTAGATTTTGAAGTTTCTATCAAGATGTGTACTCTAGAAGGCCCACTTATCTCAGATTTCTATCAGTTTTCTATTGACTTCCCGGCATTCCTACTTAATAATGGACCATAGCTACCTTCAAATTCTGACAGCCAATCAAAAAAATATGGAAGATCCATTTCCTGGCTTGTTTGCAACATACTTAACATCCTCCATTTTTGGAGTAGTCTCTAATGTTAATAACCCATATTTTATCCAAAGGACTTGATCGATACCTACTACAAAGATACTGGATTGTTCATGTTCAGTGTTGCTCTACTTACTAGGAATGATAACTAGGAAATGGAACCAACCTAAACACCTAGGAACAGATGAATGAATCATGAAAATATGGTACCTATACACAATGGCATTTTATTTAGTTTTAAAGAAAAGTGAACAAATGAAAATTCCAGGTAACTGGAACTTGAATTTCCAATTCCAGGAATTGGAAAGTGGATGAAAGTGGATGCCAGGTCCAGAAAGACAAATTCCACATGTTTTTCATCTGTGGATCCCAGTGTCAAAGAGGAAAACAGGGAAGAATGCCTTAAGCAAGGTGCAGGGAGTTCTAATGATATGAAAGTAGAAAGAAGGAATACTGGAGGGGCCTGGAAAAGTTTAAGTAATAACGAGGCAGGAGGACTCGGAAGATGAGGAGGAGAGGAGGAAGTGTTAACCAGAATGAAGGAACTAGGAAAAAGTGATGTGGAACCTATTATTCTTATAAAAATTAAAACATACAAAGAAAGTTACAGAGTTCCTGTTCTACAGGGAAAGATAATGCTGTTCCCAGAAGAAATTTTTTAAAATTATTATTAAATAAAACCATGGTGGTGAGGACAAGGGAGAACTGGCAGGCTGACCAACTCTGAAACTACCCAGGCCCAGAACCAGGACTATGAGTTGGCCCACCCCACCATCTACCGCATCTGTTGTCTGTTGAAACATGTGAAGGGACTGGTCCTGCAGACCCAAAGCTGCAGGATTTCCACAACCAAGAGGAGTTCCAGTGAGGGCCCTGAATCAATAATGTAGCAGAAACCAGGGGCTTCAAACCAATGACTCTGAAGTGAACACTTGCAAGTAAAGATATATGGATAAAAGTGTTTGCTGCATAACTCACTGTGTCACACTACATGATGAAATTAATTTTTTCTTCTCTGTTTTTTCTTCTTTTTTCTCTTAAATTTTATTTTATTTTGTGGGGGAGGGTGGATATGAAAGAACAGAGAAAAGAATGGGATGGAGATGCATGATGTAAAAGACGCAAAGAATAAATAAAAATAAGGAGAAAGAAATCCAAATTCTATATGTGAGATAATTCCCTATGAACTGTTGATAAGAGGATTCTCAGAGGTCCCCTCAAATAGTACGGATCCATGTAATTCCTCTTGGTTACCCATGAGAACTGATGGTAATACCCTGTTTCTGAATATATCACACATTCAATTGTGTGATACAGAGAAATCAAGCTGGAACTCATCTGGTAGCTTTCTCCCTGCCGTCTAGTTTATTAGTGCAAGAGGTTATTGCATAGGCTATTAGAAGATATAAGACTTCGGTGGTCTCTATCCAACTGTGAACCATATGAACCACACTGCTGACTTCCAGGCAATATCCACACACTGGAACAAAGGTGGCACTATTGTTGGGTTAGATAGATGCCTGCTCCACAGGAGGGAGCATAAGCCTGGTGAATGCAGTTAAAAAACTATGATTGGTGAATACATCAGTTCTCTGGAGTGGGGAATTCACTACTGTTGTTTAGTTAAATTGACATGGCACCAACTATTTATATTTATGCTCATAAACAAATCTCTTCGCCTAAATTAAAGATGATTCTCTTTGCAGTGAATAGTGGTTAACACAGACAGTCACAGATATTTGAGATCCTCAGAATAAGTGTCACTTGAGAGTTCAGACATAAACAGGACATTAATAACAATTCCTCTAAGGTCCAAAGAACAACTCAGAAGAAGGAACAGAAAGAATATGCAAGCTGGAAGATGGAAAGATAACTACAAAATGCTATCTTCAGGGCATGACTCAGCCATTACAAACACAATCTCACACCAGCTACCATTACCTGCACTGGGCCTACACAATACTGGCCTGTAAATAGTCAGTCATAACTCAGAGAAGGTACCATGGGGCACTACCCTTTCCTACTCAACTACTGCTACTAATGGATTCTATTGGGACAGTCATTGTCTTTAGCTGAGTGCACAACAGTGAGCCCTCATCTGTTGTCATACAAATGGTCCTAGTTAAACAGGTGTTTTAAAATCAAACAAAAGGGAAGAGAGGGGCTTGACAAGGACAAGAAGGAAATAAACAAGGGTTGAGGAAAGAGTAAACCAAATGTACTATTTACGAATGAATTTGTCAAAGAACCAATTAAGTAGTCAATAGAACATTCAAAAAGAAGGAAAATCTGTTTCATACAAATAAAGAGAATTGCTACAAAACAATTACAATTTAATTTAAACTACCAAAAAGTTCATAAAAGACAAAATAATTACTTTTTGAAAGCAGAAATGCTGTGTGTATGCATCAGTTTCCATGCATATATAAAAATGACTTAGTTGATACTTCGGAAGTGTAGTGTATCTTTTCTTGCTTTTATACTAAATATGTAGCAATATGTGGGACAGAGCCTTCTGATGAGACCAGAGCAAAATGAACAGGAATATCTATGCAAAATACCTTTACATAGTTGATATACAGTTAATTTGTAGCCTGAAACTACAATTTCAAAGTAGAGTTTCATCTTCCTGGACATATCTGTAACTATCTGAGTACACAAGTTACTGTGCTTTCCTAGAAAAGTGTATAGAGAATTTGGAAGAAATGAGACACAGAATAACTGAGGACAGGAGAGATTTTGTAAGCCACAGCCTTCTAAGAACTTTAACTGATGTAGATGAGGGAAAGAAATAATCTTGGGGAGGATGGAGGGAATTAAATGCTACATTTTCACAAGTGAAGTTGGAAGTTCCCATTATACCTTTAAGTTTATGCCATAGATAACTACGTACATGATTAGCTGCTGGAGGACAGGATGCAATTTTGTACTTGGAAGTTGAAATATGATATGCAAATAATACATGTCAATTAGGACAGTATATATAGATTATACTAAGGAATCTGACCCTATTGTAAGAAGAGCTGATATTAGTGAGAAATCAATACAAAGAAACAAGAAAGAGAAATACTAATTGAGTAGACAGAAATATAAAGCAGCATATCAGTAAGTACAGGTTCAATTAGACAGGAGTAATAAAATTAGTCATCGACTGCAGAGCACTGTAGCCACAGTTAATAAAATTTACATATATTATAATATCACTATAAGACTAGGCTTAAATATTTTCAACACAAAAAATAATGAGGTGGCGGGTTATTTAGCTTGACTTGATCACTCAACATATACATATACATTAAAAATATGACATTGTGCTACATAAGAGCATACAATTATTACCTTTCAATTAAAAATAAAATTCACATGATCAGAGTAACAAAAAAGGATTCAGGCCTTGGATTGAAAAGGCAAAGAAAAGGACATGTCACAGACTTGTCTCAAGGATTCTGAGGAATCATTAGAACAATTAGAGAAATGTCCACTGGATTTAGCTGTGTGGAACTATTTCATTATTATTTGTTGTGCCTTTTGGAGGGAAGATCTGAGTTTTCTTTTATTGTTGTTGATGCGGGGGGCTGGTGTAGTTGCTCGTTGGCCTAGTTTTTGTTGTTTCTTTGTTTTTAATCATGTAGACAAGGACAACTTTATTGGAAGCCAACACCATAACAATATGCAAATGCTAATTGACTTGGCTTTATAATGATCTAATTCCATTAAATAGATACAATGCTGCACCAAAAAACATGTAAAATTGTTTTATGTCAGTCAAAACTAATTTATTTATTTTAGAGTGTCTTGGGGAAGGGACAGTAGGTGACAGAATTGTAGAATACAGAGTAGATAAAGCTGAGCCTAGAGGACCTTTCTGGAGGTTGGCTCTGTTGCAGACAGAGAAATTGATTAAGAAAGATAAAAGAACATTTTTCTAACACTTATGTATTTTTATTTTATGTGTATGGAGCTTTTCGTTGCATGCATAGAAGTACACCACATGTGTGCCTGCTATGCTCAGAGACCAAAACAGGGCATCCAGTCCCTTGGAACTGAAGAGACAGATGGTTGTAAACCACCACGTGGGTGCTTGGAACTAGACCTGAATGTCCTACAAGAGTAGCATGTGCTCTTAACCTCTGAATTGTCTCACCAGCCCCCAGATAATTTGTTTTTAGCTGCTTTAGCCCCCCAGTAATTTTAATAGTAAAGCATATTTACATACATCAATACATTTAGGTATTTATTCATTCATTGTGAGTGAGAAATGTACGTGGCACACATATGTAGGTCAGAGAAAAACTTAGAGTCCTTCTTTTACCAGATGGATTCCACAGGTCAAACTCAGGTAGTCATTTTTTGCAGCGGGTAACTTTATCTGCTGAGTCATCTCACCATCCTAGTAAAGCATATTGTTATAGTATTGAAAATGATTCAGAGAAGACTGGGATGCTGAGGCTCAGTGCAGAAATTAGTTTTTGAAAAACAAAGATGACAAGGGAAGATACTTACATTCCTAAGTTGCAGAGAAAATTTTCCCAAAAACTAGGAGGGAAAATAGTATTTTTGCATAGGAGAAAGATATTTTGGTTTGGGTAGAAAAAGGATACATACTACCCTAAAAAGTCTATTGTTTTCATCACCTCAGTACCTTGGTTTTTTCCCAACTGTCTTACTTTCACAGTGAAAACTGCAGGTCCAGAATTGAATAAACAGATGGATGTAGTTGTAACTTTGTAGCTAAAAAAGAAACACACTATCCAAGTAAAGTGAAAAGCCGAAGAGGTCAGAGCTAAGAGCCTTAACTGCTTTCAGTTCGCTAGTCACTCCCTGAAGCAACGACTCTCTGCTCAAAAGGGGGTTTTTCCTTTTATAGAATTCTGTTCTGCCTTCTCATTGGTTGTAAGCCCAACTGCCTAACTGCCGCATCACTACTTGTTCGCCAGACTCTGGCTATGGCTTGTTAATAGCTCTGACCCCTAGGCAACTTTATTTATTAAAATATAACATTTTAATACAAAAGAAAATATCACCACAT
>CABHPH010040398.1:0-15498 GCA_902168325.1 Peromyscus nudipes | reverse complement strand
ATAATCACACAGCATCTCTCCCTTTTGGGCCACCAGGGCTGTAATTTCAGGGATTGAAGGGGGCTCCTTGAAGACTCAGTCTGCATGTGTCTAGCTATCTTTAGAGGCACAGTCTGGGGCATGGCCAGAAGAGAGAAAGCGGACTGGGACTGTACTGTGGCCTGTGTGGATGGTCTTCAGGGCTGAGGACCAGAAGGAGGCTATGAGGCACCAGGGACCCTGTGCTCTTCCTTTAAATAAAGCTAGACCTTAGGAGTGCTGTCTGGCTCTGCCTATGGCCTGTGGAAACAGAAGGCTCTAGTTACTCTACTAGAGTCTAGTAGGGTCAGGGAAGGGCAGGTCAGGCCCTGTTTTTCAGAACCTCTAGCCAGGTGCCTGGCAGAGGGCAGTGCATACCCTGGGGACTGCAGAATCCAGCTTCTCAGAGTGGTGGCAGCTGCTATGGGAGTAGGAGCTGGGGGATGGCCTTGGTACCAAGCACAGCATGTTGAGCAAAGCTTATCCAGACCTTGTGTATAAAGCAAGAGGGAGGTTTGGTGTAGAATGTGGGGAAACTAGGCAGGGAGGCTGGTGGGTTGTAGAATCTGGAAAGCTGATTGCATGGGAACAGGAGAAAGGGAATAGAGGTGCAAGGTCCTGTTGAGGTCTCCTGTAGGAGACACAGGCCAGCCCCAACAAATACATTGTTCCCCATTCTCATTTTCCACTTGAACTTGACAGCCATCGGAGTACCCACTGCCATTGCCTTCAGTTCCGCTCTGTTACCTCAGTGCCCCATCTTAATCCGGAGATTGATGAGTGTTTCCTTTTTTGCCACATGACCCCAGCGACCCCTTCTTTGCTATCACCACTATCTGGGTTGCTACTATTGTATTCTTTCTGAGACTGAGCACCCTGAGGTTCCAGTTGGACTGCCTTTACTGCTGGTACCTGCCAAGTGACTACCCAAGGGAGAAGTAGGCAAAGTAGGCATGGCATCAGGGACTAGAGGATTCTGGGAAGCTCATCCCTGCCTGGAGTTCTTTTAGGGGATGCTGCTTGTACTACCAGCCCAGATTCTGATTGCTAGCTGGCCCCTCCCAGATTAACACAGAACTGGAGGCCCTGACCTCCAGCTGCCAGGATCCTCTAGCTCCAAGATCCCGTATTTCTTGGAGAATTGGATCATCCTTGCCTCAGCTGTGCCTTGTTTGTTGGGTATCCTTAATTAGTGATAACCTGGTGACATAAAGTCATGTTCCCTTTGTCTCAACTTGGTACTAGCCCAATTCTAGATTATTGTTAGGGCTAGCAGAGGCTATGTTGATCACAGTCTAATTTCAACCTTGATCAGGAGGTGAGTCAAAGAATCATCTCATTACAATTTCTAAATTTAAATTCCCTGCATCTGTGTTGGGAACATCACAGAAGTTATGCTCTCTGTCCCAGGCTCTGCCAGCTCATAGCAGCCTCATAGACAAACTGGAAATAACTCAGGAGCTATCCTTGAGGGGTGCCGTTTCTTGCTCTTCCCCCCTTGTGCAGGGGATTCCCATCCTGTCTCCAAGGGTCTAGACCAAGGCCTGGAAGTTGCTACCCTGACACACAGTGGGCCTCCTTGAGTCATTAGCACATCAGGGCTAAGAATTGGGAGAATGGGATGTTGGGGCTACTTATACCGCACATCCTGTGCCTTTTGGGTCTGAACTCAACTGTGAAGAGGGTGGGGCTGGATGGACTAGAAGGCTAGAGAGCAGGATGGGCAGGGCTTGGGGTGGCTAGGCTGGGAAGGAGGAGTTAGGAAAGCTGGGAAAGCAGGTCCAGTGCCTCCAGGGCTGCTGACCTCTGACCCAGCCCAAACAGGAAGTGCCATATCTGTGGGCACAGACCCCAGAGGAGAAGGAATGCATGGATGAGTCCAAAGCAAACATTCCACCAGCTTCCCAGTCACCCCCACCCCCAGTCTGCTTGTCCTTTTTCTGCCGAGAGAATGTGGTGGGATGGGGGTAGGAGAGAATTGCTGCAGAATGAGACCAAAGCAAGACTGAATTCTCAGGCCCAGAGCCCAATTGGAACTGGTGGCAGTGTTAGGACTCTGTAGTAGGTATTTTTGTGTTCTTCTTCTGTTTATATCCCCGAAGGCATGGATGGTCTTTCTTCCTGCTGCATTCTACCTGCCTGCCACCTAATTCTCTGGTCTTGCAAGCTGTAGAAGCTGATGCAGGAACCTCAGCCACTTTCCCTGTGGCTCCCTTAACAGTCAAGACAAGGCTCTATGGCCTCATGGGGCTCCTCAGAATGATATCCTCAACCCAGTACAACTAGCTGACCCTGTCTTCAGGGCTCAGCAGGCCTGAGTCATCACCACCCTGGCACTGCAGCCTGGTCTTCATCAGGTAGTCAGCCAATGACTTGGATCAGGGGACAGTCACTGCTAGATCCCCAGGGCTGGACCTCTGATGCAGGCCTGGCTTTGCACAGACCAAGGCTTAGTCCCCAGTACCTGCTGAGTGAATGTGACCACCTCCTTCCCTGGTATCAGGCCATATAAGTTATAACTTGGTCCTGCAGGAAGTGAGATACATAATTTTGGGCAAATTGTTTTACCTGCCTGCATTCTATTCTCCCATTTCCAAACTGTGGGTAGGACCCTGGGGATTGGGCAGGCTGACTTTGGGATGGGTGTGCATGGACAAGGTCATGGGATATGGAATGGATAAGGGGCTTCAAAGTTACTAATATGCAGCAGTCACCAGCTTCTGGTTGCTTTAGGACAAAAGGTAAGTGTGTTTGGCTTCTTTATCAACCTGCACAAGCAACCAAATGCCACTTTAAGTCTTAGCCCTGGATAGGAAACTTAATAGAGGGCTCAGCTACAGATAGTTCCTGGAACAAGTAGGTACAGCTGTAAGGATTCAGGACTCTGATGAGGACAAGAATGTGGGGAGGCTCTCAGAAGAGCTGTGGGAACCAGGTCTCTGAGACCCTTGCTGAGGAAAGCAGCATCTAGGATGTGGCTGGGGACTCCATGGGAAAGAGAGCCAGAGCTCTCAGTGCATGCATCTTAAGTCTGAGATGGAGGTGGGAACTCTTAGAGGCTTGAATGAGGTGCATTTATTACATTTAATGCAAACCAGTGCTCCTCCAGTCCCTTGAACTCCACTGGGTCATATGCTGAATGAAAAGGTCTTCATCAATCATGTGAAGAAGTGGGGGCATCTAAAACTGTCCCAGTGGTGTAAAGATCAAATGGGGCTTAGCTTCCACTATGCGAAAGTCAGATGGCAGAGTGAGATCAAGAGCAAGAGTGAGAGTGGAGCATGAGCACTGGATATCTACTGGGGCAGAGGGATTTAAGGAGGCTAGACTGAGGGTGAAGTTCAGGTCACCACTTTCCTCTGGGCCACTATGAGCCCCTGTTACTCCTTGGTGGACATCTGAGGCCCTGACTCTGCTGGCAGGCAAGATCTGGTCCTTGCAAGTCTGAAAGAACAGAGGGTGGTAATGGCCAGGATGGGTGAAAGCACAAAATGTGGCTTCTTTCAGTGACCTTCAAGTAGGACAAGTCATTGGGGCAGCTCCTCTGTCTCCTGTCCTTTCAGGCTGCAGCCCCCATGCCTTCCATCAGCAGAGAAAATATCACAGTGCTGCAGTCAAGGAGAAGCAGGGGCTGAGCCTATGTTTGACTAGCCGCCAACCCCCTGCCCAGGCCCCATGTTGTCGGCAGGAGGACGGATGTGGGGCGGTGTGTGTGTGTGTGTGTGTGTGTGTAGGGTTGGGGGGTGGAGTGGAAAGCAGGGGGGTAGCCCCTCCCAGGCTGCTGTCTGCTTTCTTTGCCCCCTTGGCAAGAAGTGAAGAGGAAAAAGGAATAATTAAACCCAAACGTCCTGGTAACTTTTTCCTGGAACAAGACACAGGGCGGGAGGTTCTGGTCCTGGGAATGGTGGGTGGGACTGTCTGTGGACCCTTGCCTTCTGTCTCCACTCCAGCCTGTCCTGTCTTGGTGATCAGCAGACCTTCATTAGCTTCTTGACAGCCCTCTCCCAATCTCCCTTATCCTGTCCCACTCTTTCCAGAACTGTATCCTGTCCCCTTAACCCCGTGGCCTCTGGTCATTGTCGTGGTGAAAGGTCTGTTCATGCCAGCACCCCAACCAGCTGTCCAAATCAGAGGAAAGGATTTTGTTTTAAGTCCTCCTGAGAAAGCCCACTCCCTCATACCCTGATTCTATGTTTCTATTGTGTTAGTACATCCAGTTGTGGGGCTTTGTGATGGCAACTCCAGGACACCACGGGTCTCTGTCCTGCTCCTCCCTTTCATGTCTCTTCTTGTAGTTATCGCCTCAGCTATTACCAGCTCTGGGCCAGCTCTGTCTGTTGCCACAGCTCCACATGGGCTTCCTGGGTGCCAGCAAGGCAGGCATAGGCATGGCTGAGGGAGGAGGATCTTGAGGTTGAGGGGTGTTGGGAGAAGGCCTTGGAAACTGGCAATAGCTTAGAGGAGCAGGTGGTGACAGGGCCCAAACTTCCCTGGGCTGTGAGCATGGAGGGAGGTGACCTGAAGATCTATCTGAGACCAGGCCTATGCTCTAGGTCCTCTGGGGTTTCCTGATTCCACTGTCCTCTATACTTTCCTGTGTTTCTGGGGCCTTTCCTTCTTTTCTGGTTTCCATATGCTTGTCAGGGGAATGCCCCCCGCCCCCCAGGGTAGACACTCATGGGGTGGGGGAATTGATCCATGCCTAGAGTGCCAGGCAGTCCTTCTGCAACTAGTTGCTGTTGGGTCCCAGCACACTAAGGTATAGTTGCAATTCAGCACACTCTTTATTATCTTTTTGAGGAAGTTGGTGCCCAGCTCCTAGAACCAGAGGTCATGAGGAAAGCAAACTGCTCCATCTATGCCAAGGATCCTGGGAACACCAACTGGCTAGGCCATGGCTCCCCTGAGTCCCACAACTCACATCTCCAGAAAGTACCACCAAATGGTGATAGCCATTTAAGGAATGGTGTGGTTCAAGAAGGCATGGGCTTTATTCAAGGTGATGGTTAATTTTGATTGCCAGCTTGATTTTGATTAGTAAGCACCTAGGATATTAGTGAGGTATACCTCTGGGTATGTATATAAGGGGAATTCCAGAGAAGATTAACTGGGGACCTGCTCTGAATATAAGTGGCACCACCCTATGGGCTGGAGTCCTACCCTATGGGCTGGAGTCCTAAACTGTATAAAAAGGGAGAGAAAGCCAACTATTTTAGTTTGCCTTCTATTGCTGTGATAAAAACACCATGACCAAAGCAACTTGGTGAGGAAAGGGTTTATTTTAGCTTACAGTTTACAGTCAATCCCGAAGGGAAGGCAAGGTAGGAACTGAAGCAGAAGACATGGAAGAATGCTGTTTACTGGCTTGGACCTCATGGTTTGCTCAGTCTGCTTTATTAAAAAATTCAGGACTACCTGCCTGGGAATGGTACTACCTACAGTGGATTGGGCCCTCTCACATCAATCTTTAATCAAGAAAATGTCCCACAGACCCCTACAGGCCAATCTGATGGAGTCAGTTCAATTGAGGCTCCCTTTCCCAGATAACTCTAGCTTATGTTAAGTTGACAAAAACCTGTGAGATATCCCTATCATAAAACTCATTCCCTTGCACCCCAAGCATCAGCAGCTGGCTGAGCCCTTTGGGGAAGGCAGAGAGGCTGGGTGAACTGACTCTAATGCTCCCTTGCTTGTGCCTCTTTACTGCTTCCTCCAGCTGCTCTGGTCCATTCCCCTTGCCTGCACTCCAGAAGATTCTGTGCTGTAGGCCCTGCAGGAAGTGATCATTGCATTTGAACTCCAGCAGGGAGAGGGGCAAGCCTGGCAATGTGGACAGTGAATTTCTATCCAAGTTAAGCTGCTTCAGCTGCTTCTGATTCTGGGAGAAGAGAGGAGGCAAGATGGGGGTCTATCTGCTGCTAATCAGGACACAAACCTTCCTGGGCATAACTCTAGGCCCATCCTAGCCAAGCAACACCCCTATCTGGCTTTACTGTGGCTTCCTAACTGTTGTTGAACCTAGGCCCATTGAGGATATCTACTGCAAAGGGCTCAGAGGACTTCCCCATGTACCCCAAATCACACAATTCATCCCTGCTGAAGAGCTTCCTGCAGAGACTTCTTTAGACTTGACTTTTAGCAGCTGGATATTGTAGATCAATGCAAAGCAATGGAACCTTTGGCCACTTGCAGTTCTCATCCCCAGACCCAAGCCCAGGCCTCCAGAATGGAGGCAAAAGGCTGCAGGGCACCTTGGAGGCATGGATATGTAGGCCTTAGGTGTTCAGTTTGTTTTTGCTCAGATCTAGCCACTCCAGGTTGGACAGTCCCAGGAACATGCAGGTTGGAATCTTGGCAGTTTCATTCTGTGTTCACATAGAGCAACTATTTCCCATACACTATCCCCTGTCCTTTGCTAATCTTAAGCCCCCATTTCTTTGAAGTATCCAGTTCTTCTGATTGTAGGGCACTGCATCACTGCTAACCAAGACCCATAGCAAGAGTTGCAGGAAGGCAACCACCGTGGCTGAGAGATGGTTTGAAGGGGATCCAGGACAAGAGTGTAAGTCTGCGCCCTTCTTAGCTCTGCTGTGGGGGTAGATGCTGGCAGAGAGGAGTTAACCACCTGCCAGGAAGAGCGTGGTCAGGTCAGGATCCCCCAGGGTTGGGGCATGTTTCATTTTGACATTGTGTCAGGCAATAGTCATTTGGGCCAGCACGCATGAGGCTGGCAGGAAGGGCATGACCTGCTCTGTGGTGCCCAGGTCTGTCATTCCAGGTCCAGGCCCTTGCCTGCTTCCTGGCCTCATCTGTATGTAGCCTGTGGCTTCTGAGGTGTTCCTGCCACTATCTTGGTCTCTGCTCTGGTCTTTCTGCTAGTACCAGGCTCCTGGCACAGATCAGCAGAGGTCCCTATAAGAATAAAGGGGCATCCCTGGCTTAGTCACAAGCAGCAAGAGCCCAGCTGAGGGTCAAGGGCTTTGCCAGTGACCGAGTCCAGCAGGGAGTCATATCTTTGGGGGTTTCTTCTCCTAAAATGCATGCTTGACTTTACAAAACTGCGGTCAGTTTGGACACTCATGAGTAGCCTTATCACACCCAGCAGACACCACATGGGGGCCATCAACCCTAGCTAGTCCTTACCATTGGTCCTCTTGGACTTCAGATTCCTTCTGGCTTTCTGACCTGCCTTTCTTCCCCGGCACTCTTCTATGATCCCTGCCCCTTCTTTGGCTCCTGGAACCTTGCTGGCCTATAAGGGCTTCAGGTTCCCCACCTTGAGCTCCTCTGTCCTAGTCCCTATGATAGCTATTGCCTTGGATTGAGACTGTTGGGTACGCATTCCATTGCTTGGACACTGTGTTTCCTCATAGACTACTGGGGGTGACTTCTTTCTCAGGGACAGGCCTGGCCTGGCAGGTTACTTCCAGACGGGAGCTTGGTGAACTTGCTCCTTGAGAATGGATCAAGCTCAGCTCTGTCACCAGTCTAGCTGCTCATCTTCATGCCTGTTTGGGTTGTCTAACTCTGAAAAAGGTGCCAACATAGGCTGGAGTGACTTACAGGTCTAGCCCTCACTCATTCATAGCAGAGTGGTCACAACCCCTTTTCTCTCCAGGCCTTCTACTGCCATTCTTCCTTCTCCACAGGAGAATCAGAGAGCAAGCAGAGTGCCATCCTATGTCATTGGCGGCCTAGCCTGCCTCTTATAAATGAAGCAGTGCTTCTACTAGAGGCTCTCCAAATCCACTGGGACAAGATGCAGGTCGGCCCCCAGCTCACAAAGGGAGCTTTGCTTGTCCTTGGTTGAAGAGGTCAGCCTAGTCAGATCTTGGGTCAAATCTCTTCTCAGTTCCTCTTCTCCAGTGCCTCCCAAGGGCAGAGTGTGGGAGCATTGCCTCGGGGGTCCCCCTCTGCCCCTACCAAGTGCTGAAGCAGGAGCCTTATGTGTGGAGACAGTCATTACTGTCACCTTGCACAGTTCATTTTTGGAGATTGCAGTCCCAGTACCTGCTGGGAGGCAGGGTTTGTTGTAGGGTAGCTGAGCTTGAAGGCTGTCTTAAGGGGCTGTTAGCCACCTTAAAGAAAGGGCAATAATTCCTGGGGACTCCCATGTCCTAGAAGCTCAGTAGCCCCGAGGGCTCTTACTGTTTTGTGTTCAGGGAATAGGATGAGGGCCTAGTGTAGCATGAATCTTAGAAGGTCTTATTAATAAAATCAAACCTGAGGCCAGGTATTGGGGTGAACACTGGAAGGTCAGAGAGACAGAATAAGCCACAGCTATCTCACCTCGCTGGGTCCTCAGCTGGTCTTGTTTCCTCAGACTGGATGCCCCGAGCCCTCATCCAGAATGGGTCTCAGCTGAACTGCTGCTAGAAGCCTGAAAGCTTAACCAGCCACATGCTTCTCCAGGCCAAAGGCTTCTCCAGGGCCAAATGCCTGCTCAGGCCAAATGCCTCGAGTTTCTGGTCCTCACGCTTTATATACCTTTCTGCTTTCTACCACCACTCCCTGGGATTAAAGGTGTGGCTTTCTGGGATTAAAGGCGTAGGTCACCATGCTTGGGTGTATCCTTGAACACATGAATTTCTGCCTCTGGAATGCTAGGATTAAAGGTGTATGCTACCACTGCCTATCCTCATGTTTAATATTGTGGCTGTCCTGTTCTCTGACCCCAGATAAGTTTATTAGCATACACAATATTTTGGGGAACACAATACCACCACATTTCCTCTCTTTTTGTCTAAAATTAAAAAAGCTTATAACTAATACAAGAAAAACTATCCAATAAGTATATACAATATACACAGTCAAGATTACATTAACGATGTCTAGTCCATTAACATTTGACAGATTCAGACAAAAAACTCCATTATATATTGACAATGTCCAGTCCAGTAACATTTGACAAATTCAGACAAAAAATTTTCATTACTTATCTTATTGAAAACAAGTAGTTCCTTTTTAAAAGTAGATTCCATAATCTCCCTTTTTATCTTATCATATCCATATTCTCTCTTTTTTCTTTTCATAATACATTCAGTAGTCTACCTTTGTCATTTTTATATCTTACCCCTTTTCTTCAGTGTAGATTCAGTGATCTACCTATTTATCCTATTTTTCTTTATCTTTTTTCTCAGAGTAGATTCGATGATCTATCTCATATTTATTTTCTCTTTTTCTTTTTTCTTTCTAGGGGTGAAGATATCTTTAGGGAATCTTGAAAAGAAAATTTTGGGTTAATTGTCAAGTCCTGTATCATTTGTTACAGTCTTTGCATAATAGGAAAGTTCAGGGCTTGTCATAAGTCCTTGCTCGAGTAGTCCGTCAGGCTGGATCATCTCAGCCAGCCATCTCAAAATTGTCCTAAACAATTTGTACTCCAAAGTCGATCTTTCCTTGGTGTTAATCAGCATAATGGCTTTATCATAGTCCTTGTAGAATCATCATTGTGGGATTCCGTCACCTTTTTGGAGATTTCAAAGTCACTGTTAGGCGTGGTCATGGTTCCCTGCAGACTTTTTTTTTTTTTTTTTTTTTTTTTTTTGCCTCCTCTGTGGTTTGGAGTAATCACAGTCTGATAAATGTCTGTCTCTTGGAACCACGAATGTTCTTCCCTAGAAGAGAATATCTTCACAGCAATTTCTCCCCACCATTTGTCTTGCCAAACTTTTCCAAACTGACCTTTGCCGATGCTTTCTTGTAACACGATGGTCCTGGCAATTCTTCTCTGAACAAGAAGTAGTAAATCCTTTGTCCCAGGTAGCAGCATCACCGCAATTACCAACACGATGAGAAGAAACCGGCAACTCGGAGCAGCAGCCACTGCCTCCATGGTCCCACTGCCACCGTTTCTAGCCGGGTCCCGGCCGCAGCTTCTCCTTAGCAAGCCTCCTAGGCCGGCCTCAAACTCAGGATCCTCCTGCCTCTGCCTTTTTCAGTGAATCCGACCGGCGTGTGCCACCACAACCGGCCGAGTGTAGCTCGGGCCTGAGCTGGGGCTCACAAGGCCACAGCTTTTTCATGAATTCGTACCACGAACGTTGGGCGCCAGATGTAGCATGAATCTTAGAAGGTCTTATTAATAAAATCAAACCTGAGACCAGGTATTGGGGTGAACACTGGAAGGTCAGAGAGACAGAATAAGCCACAGCTATCTCACCTCGCTGGGTCCTCAGCTGGTCTTGTTTCCTCAGACTGGATGCCCCGAGCCCTCATCCAGAATGGGTCTCAGCTGAACTGCTGCTAGAAGCCTGAAAGCTTAACCAGCCACATGCTTCTCCAGGCCGCTTCTCCAGGCCAAATGCCTCTCCAGGGCAAAAGCCTCTAGTTTCTGGTCCTCACGCTTTATATACCTTTCTGCTTTCTACCACCACTCCCTGGGATTAAAGGCTGACTTTCTGGGATTAAAGGCGTGGGTCACCATGCTTGGGTGTATCCTTGAACACATGAATTTCTGCCTCTGGAATGCTAGGATTAAAGGCGTATGCTACCACTGCCTATCCTCATGTTTAATATTGTGGCTGTCCTGTTCTCTGACCCCAGATAAGTTTATTAGCATACACAATATTTTGGGGAACACAATACCACCACAGCCTAGACCCACCCACTTACTCCTCCTGCCTCCCTAGGACAGGACCACCAAGCACAACACTAATCAGCCCTTACCCATAGTCCTTGTCTTGGGGCCCCTTGAGCCCAGATCTGCCTGCCAAACCCCTCACCTCCCACAATTCCAGCCTCTCAAGATTCTCTTGTCCCAGTAGGCTTTGAGGCAGCTAGATGAACTCTCTCCCAGCGAACCCTGATCTATTCTTCTAGACCTTCCCTTTTCTGCCCCATCCTATGCAGTGGGTACAAAGCCTCCCAAGGTCTTCAACACTTGTTACCCTCCAGAAAGGGTACTCTGAGGGCCATGGACTGCCTCAGGCTTTGTCTGGATGTCTCAGGTGGACAGCCTCCAGTGACTGGCTTTCTCCCCATCTACTCTAATCCAAAGGCACTCCAGTGGCAGAGCAAGGTGCTCTTCTTCTTGCCAGTGATAGCTACTCAATGTTGAAAGACCTGGACCTGCTGGGTGGTGGCTGTGGGATGAGCAAAGCTTCTGGGGCTGGTGGGGCCACAGGCTCTCTCACATTTAGACCCTGCCTGGCCAGGGCCCCTTCAGAGCAGCACCCCACCCAAAGAGCCAGGATGGAGAGCAACATACCCTTCATGGACCCTGTGGGTAGGCCTCACAAAGGGCATGAAGAGCTGGGAGAAGTGGAATAGTGGCCACAACTAGATGGGATACATGGGCATACACAGTGATGGCAGGGTGGCCTGTGACAATCCTACCTAAGCTCTTGGCTCTGGCTTTGTTTCTAGGAGCCACCCCTGCCTACTCTGTCTCTCCTTCCCTTCTACCAAACCAATGAGTCCCTTGTTCCTAACTCCCCACAATGTCCACTGCTCCCACCTGAGGAGAAAGACAGGGATTCTTTCCTGGATCCAAGAACTTGTGCTTTCTCTGTAAGGTCCATATTGACTCTCTACTGGCCCAGGCCCAGTGCCTCCATGAATAGGGCATCTGTTTCCATACACTGTGGGCCTATGAGGTCCATTACAGGGCAGGATACCCACCACAGGCTGCCTGGTCCCACCTTCATGGCAGGAAAAAGAGAAGGGCAAGGACCTCCTGGGTCCCCAGGAGATGGGGCAGGTGCCAGGGCTGTCTTGGGCAGTGAAGACTCTGGTGTTGACAGAACCTGTTCATGCCATGGATTTCTGCCATAGATAGTAGCAGAAAGCCCCTCACTCCCCATTGCACAGACAACAGACTTTGGGCTTCCTGGACACTGGCCTACCTGTGGATAGGGTTGGCTCCTGGTGCTTATGTCACTTCCTTTTCTTCCAGGCCTCTACTTTCTCCTCTGTGAAATGGTGGGCAACATGTACCCTGTGTTCCCCATCAGAATGTGTTTGTAGTAGGCACTGCCTGGATATATCCATCTTACAAGACTCACAGACTTTTTGGTCAAGAGTCCCAGGCCACATATGCTACTGTACCTCCCCAACACTAGGTGAATCTAGGGGCACCTGTGGGTTAGGATGATACCAGATAGAAAGGAGGTTGGACCTGAATGAAGGTGCTGCTGGGTATAGACAAAGCAGGTGTCTACATGGGTTCCTTAAACATGCCTCAGGGGATGTCAGCAATCTCTGCTCCAACACTTGGCCTGGACACCAGCCACTGGGCGTCTCCATAGCCCCAGCTCTAAACCTAGCTCTGGGGGCTGAGGGGGCAGGCGGCTGGGGCTGGCAAGCAGTACAGCTTGCCACAGGGCTCAGCTGTTTGGGGCCAGCATTGAAGAAGCTTTTCCTACAGTTCTGTCCAGTGTTGACTTATGTTTGGAAGTGATCTGAAAAAATGAGTTAATTGTGGGCAAGGTTTGGATGGAAGGGAAGAAGGGAAGTAGTGGGGGAAGGGCAGAGGCCAAGAAGGGCTATAGCTTCAGCTCTATTTGCATGTTTGAGTCTCTGTCCTGGGCCATAGGGCAGTGTGTGAAGTCCTAGGAGAGGGGCAGGGGCAGTTGAAATTAGAAGGACTTCTAGCAAGTGGATTTTCACTGGGATTTTCAACATTTCCCTACTTGAGTGTAGTGAAGCAGCTGTACTGTGGCTGGTGAGAGAGGGACCTGGGAGTCACTCTTCTGGAAGAGCCCCCACTCTGAACCACACAAAGTCCATTCATAGTCCTTTCCCTACTCCTTCTATGAAGGGTTCTGCTTTATGACCTGAAGACTGTGACAATGCCACACACAAATCAGAGACCAGGGTTGTCTTAAGAGCCAGGGATGAGACCAGCGTCTGACTGTGCACCCTGTGGGTGACTGAGAATGGCCTGGGCCCAGTCTTCTGTCTGGGAGGCCATTACTGAGGCTGGAGGAGGGGACCACTCATGCCTGAGAGGCCTGAAGTATGTAGTCCTCCCTTGTTCTTGAAAGCCAGAGAGAGGGAGCACCCCTCCACCGTCACCATTTTACAGAGAAACGACAGAAGACCTGCTCAAGTCTGAGAACCTCCTAATCTAGGCATCACAGAGGTGGGCCTAGAATCTGGGTCTCCAGAGATGCCCCTGGCTTTGCCCCTTCCCCCCAACTGAGATGGATTCTGGAATCCTGGCCCCTTAACCATTTCCCCTGTTCTCAAAGCTCCCCAGGCTCTGACTAAACATCCTGCCATCTGGTTCCCATTAGCTGGGATGGGGGTGGGGAGAAGCCTGCTCCCAGGTTTCTCTGGCACAGCCAGCCTGGAAGAGGGAGGGACACTCCTTCTTCCCCACCTAGGCAGGAAGCCCAAGGTCTGAGGTGCTCCCCATTTCTTAGCTCCCAAGGAGCCCTGGCCTGGCTGCCCTTCTCCTGGTTTGGAAGTGCAGTGACAAATCCAGGTGGTCACTTTGGAAATGGTATTTCTGCAACGTACTCTGTCCAGCCAGAGTGCCCAGACACCTCTGAAACTTTGAAGGAACCCGGCTGGGCAGAACCAGATTGTGGGGAGGGGCTCAACAGAACCAACAGTTCCCATCAAGTTTGATTTTGTCCTCCCCTCTCCCCAAGAGCTCATTCGTAGACTCAGACTCTTCTCAGACTGAGTCAGCCAGGGCCACAGGCCAGCACTGATTCTAAACCTGTGTCTGGAGAAGAGAGTGGGAGGGGATTTTCCTGGGATTTTCCAGGAACCAGGATAAGGCCTGGGGCTTGCCATAAAGGACTTCAGACTTAATGCTCTGCTATGGTCTGACTGGTCCTGAGATCTCAGGAACAATGCTCCCTGCTCAGTGCTTCAGTCTCTACCTAAATATGGCAGACAAGCACTTCGTAGAAAGCTGTAGAGACGGATTGTAGGTAGGGAGAAGAATCTGCTCTATATAAACACCATAGCTTCTAGCTGCACAATGCCAGAATTCCAAGGGTCTCCTGCCAACTTTATTTTCCCTTCCCACATGGCCCTCTCCCCATATGCAAAGCTTTTTTCCCCTCAAGTCTCCTCAACGTTGTACAACCTTAGGACTCTTCTCTCATCAGGGGAGGGTTAGAGAACAGATTCTTTTCTTACCAAACATTCCTGAGCCACTGCAACTGTAGGCACAGGGATTCTTTAAGAAACAAAGAGACTGGGTGTTGTAGCTAAAGGAAGCAGTGTTTTTGACAGACCTCAGACAAAGGCCTTGAGAAAGCAACTTTTGCTGAGATATGAATGAAAATGAGATATCCATGCAAATAGGACTCTGGTAAAGAGCCCTTCAAAAAGGAAGGCTGGCCAGTGCAAAGGCCTTGAGTTGGGGGAGTTTGACTCAAATTTAGAAACAACAGAGATAGTGAAATAGGTTGAGTGAGGGGCTGAGACTGGGAAAGGACAGGAAGGTCTGCTTGAGAAACACGTCAACAGTGACCAAGAAACATTACCTTTGACCTCAAAGAAAACAGAGCCACCAGAAACTTCTCAGCAAAAAAAATTGCACAATTCAACCTGTAGATTTAGCCCTTGGCAGCCAGGTGCAACACAGACTCACTGGGGTCACAAGGACATAGGTGGAGACAGATATGAGGGACTGAGTTGTCTAGGGGAGAAGTTGATCATAGCTTGCCCTTGGTGAAATGAGTGTCAACTGCACACCTGCCTAAGCTCAGGAGCTGGATTGCAAGGCGGGTTAGCAAACATCCAAGCTTCTGTCAGGAAAGTATCTGGAGCTCAGGAACAATGTATTGCTTGTGATGATATATTGTATACCCTAATAAAATTTGCCTGAAGATCAGAGAAGCAGACCAAGCCACAACCACCACCTCTTACCTCACCAACTCCTCAACCTGAAAATCCTCAGCAGATAGACCTCTAGCTGAATGAGTTTCCTCAGCCGAAAAGGCTTTAGTTCCTGTCTCTTCATGCCTTATATACCTTTCTCTGCCCAGCCATGTAATTTCCTGTCTCAACATTCCTAGTGCTGGAATTAAAGGTGTGCAACTCCCAAGTACTGGGATTAAAGGTGTATGCCACCACTGCCTGGCTCTGTTTTCTCTCCTAGACTGAATCAATCTCATGTAGTCCAGGGTGGCTTTGAACTCACAGAGATCCATCTGGTGTGCTAGGATTAAAGGTGTATGCCACCACTGCCTGGCCTCTATGTTTAATCTAGTGGCTTGTTCTGTTCTCTGATCTTCAGGCAAATTTTGTTAGGGTACACAATATATCACAATTGATGGCCGTTGCTGCCCTGTCACTCTATACAGGGAGTTCTGGCATTTGCCCAGTTCATAGAGTCTTTCCCATGTATCCTCACTTCTGCCAGGGTGTGGGGCAGAACAATGGTTTGGTAGCTCATGCACACCAGACAGGGAATAGGCCCATTCTTGAACTTTTCACATCTTATATGGGTACAGCAGATTTGTGTGTGTGCGCGCGTGTGTGTGTGTGTGTGTGTGTGTGTGTGTGTGTGTGTGT
>CABHPH010040370.1:0-12000 GCA_902168325.1 Peromyscus nudipes | reverse complement strand
TTAATCCCAGAAAGCACGCCTTCAATCCCAGGGAGTGGTGGTAGAAAGCAGAAAGGTATATAAGGTGTGAGGACCAGAAACTAGAGGCAATTGCCCTGGAGAGGCATTTGGCCTGGTTAATCATTCAGGCTTCTAGCAGCAGTTCAGCTGAGGCCCATTCGGATATGAGGACACAGAGGCCTCCAGTCTGAGGAAGCAAGACCAGCTGAGGATCTGGTGAGGTGAGATAGCTGTGGCTTATTCTGTCTCTCTGACCTTCCAGTGTTCACCCCAAAAACTGGCCTCAGGTTTGATTTTATTAATAAGACTCTTTAAGATTCATGCTACAAGGACCCCCACAATGATCATGGTGCAAAACATGGTGGGATGCAGGAATGCGCTAGAGAAACAACTGAGATCTATATCCTGATCTGTAGGCATAGAGAGAGAGCCTGAGCACAGCATGAGCTCTTGACACCACAAAGTCCACACCCAATGACACACTTCCTCCACCAAGGGTACACAAGTCTACACCAGACATTCCTTCTAATCCGTTCAAATAAATGCCACTCTCTGGTGACTAAGCATTCAAATACATGAAGCTATTGAGGGACCACTACCATAAGTACTTAAAGCAATTGTCATTGGTGAGGTCTGGTTTCTTAGACTTGTATTCAGAGCTGCATGAGGTTCAGTGAAGGATTTCAGGTCAACATCTTATTTGGCAGCAGAGTAAATCCAAGGACAACCTGGACAGCTCTTTAAAAAATAGTCTTGTGATATAGCTCACCTGTAGAACATGTGCCTAGCATGTGCAAAGCACTGCAATCCATCTGCAGTGATGAAAAATGGTTATCTTACCTAGCCAATGTATTGAATCAAAAGGCTCTTTTAAAGTTAACAATCCCTCCCCCAAAGTAGACAAGGACATTAATTGACTCTTAGGACTTAATTAATAAAGTCTAATAACCAAAATTAACATCTCTGTCTTTTCATTCATGGTCTGTGCAATTTCTCTGTGTGTGCTTTGTACTCTTTTCACAAGGATAAAAGCCTACCTGGTGCAGAATGGCACCAAGATGTCTCCAAAAGTAACTTGTCCCTGACCTGTACACTACATGCCCAGGGTATTTTTCTGTTTCTTTAACAATTCACTATGTCCCTAAGCAACTCAGTATAGGAAAGGATTCATTTGACTTGCTCATGATAGTCTACATCTAGGGAAGTGAAGGCATGAATCCAGACAGCCACATGAGGCAGGAACTGAAGCAGAATATAGGGAGGAATATTGCTTGCTAGTTTGCTTCCCCTAGCTTGCTTCCCTAGATTTCACACACAATATTAGATGACCTGTTCAGGATTGGCACCACGCACAATGTCCAGTACCCTCCTCCATCAATTACAAATCAATAACATGCTCCACAGACATGGCCACTAGATAATCTGATGGAGGAAATTCCTATGTTGCATGTATCAGCTAACAATGAAGATTGGCCATCATAGAACCTTAAGGAATTTAACTGGATGTGACCAGGAAGTCTCTTCATAAGGAGTACATCTGAAAGTACTAGGAGGAATGGGGGGTGGATTGAGAGGGAAAGGCTTGGCGGGGGAGGGAAGAAGGGGATCTTTTACTGGTGTGTAAAATGAATGAAAAGAATTCCTAATTAAAAAAAAGAAAGAAAAAAGAAAGTACTAGGAGGTACAAGAGAAGCTAACCATGAAAGAAAGTAATCAATAGTCCTATCCTGCTGTGATGTCTACTAACCTCAACAATGAGCAACATGGCAATATATTCCTGAACGTGAAATAGTAGAACTTATATATTGGATATAATCATCAGTTTAACTTTTATAATGGTTTCATAGCAATAATGGAGTCTTTAGTTTGATCCTTAGCACTGTTCAGTTGGAACCTCCAGCTCACTCCTGCTTGATCTGGAAAGTCCCTTTCCTGTTTCTTTCTCCAAACTGCACCCATTCAGAGAAACTGAACAAAGGAAAGGCACTAAGAAGCCCAGTTTTGCATTCATGGTGGCTATGGCAGTTCCTCCCCTGAAGTTTGCAGCCACCCAAGTCCCCACCTAAAGGATTCAGCTTTGGACCATACTTGGGCATAAACCCAGCTTGTGGCAGATACATCATCACTTTTTGCCTGCAACCTATATAAGCTCCTTACTTTAGTTTGGGTATGTGATTTCTCCAGCCTTAATTTCTGGGACTGGAGAACTCACCAGGGAGTTGCTTTACTCAGACAAACCTGTTTTTCACTTTTCAATTCGGCATGATCTGGCTTACTGCATTGACACTATTATCAGGGTAAAAAGAAAACTGTAAGCATCACATAAACCAGGGGGCACATACCTATAATCTTGGCACTTGTAAGGCAGAGATGTGAGAACCAGGAGTTCAGCGTTATCTTTGAAGAAAATTAAAACCAAACTCAGATTTCCTATAAATTGTTTTATTTAACAGATAGTTATTCATCTTAAAAATACTAACAAATCAAATAAAACTCACTGGATCACCAAAAAAAGACATGAGCTGTGAGACTAGTTGAGAAGAGGAATATTTTCAGCACAAGAGAGGGTTATAAAGGAATGAGTATGGCGAAAATGTATGGCATAAATGTATAAAACTGTCATAATGAAATCCAGTATTATGAATAATTGATACATGTTAGTAAAAAAACCTTTAAAAGGAACCAAGCGCATCTGGGCTAAATTTTCATATAAAAGGAAATTTACAATAAGTATTACATTTTCCATATTATATTATTGAATATGATGTTGAATAACAATTGCAGACGTATTTTGTTTAATGCTCTTAATTATAATAATTAGAATTATTTCTCATAACATCTGGTAAATTTAAAAATGTTAAATCTTAAAAGTGAACTGCTGAAGATACTGGCAGATAGTTTTCTTAAGACATTTCTCAAAATAGGAGAACAATCAAAGGTTTGACAGTTGGGGTTTATTTATAAAGAAATGTGTCTCAAAATAACAAGAATGATTTAGTTGTCTCAGGAAAGAGACAAAGATTGAGGAGAATAAGATGTGAAGGCATAGAATAACACAACAGCAATCCAGAAATAGTATGGAAAGGCTAAAAAATGTGTGGTTGAAAACTTCAGAGGAAATTTGAATATCCAAATGAAGAGAATTAAGCCCTAGAAATAAATAAGTATATAATAATTATATTGTACCAGCTAGAAATAATGAAAGTCAACAAAAATTCTTCTGAAATTGTGCACTATACCTCAGATTATAACAAATTACATTTTCCCCTTCTCTTCCTATCCTTCAAATCCTTCCATGTCTCCCTTCTTGCTCTAGTTTCAACTCATAGCCTTTTTTCTTTTTTACTGCAAACATTAATGTATATGTATATGCATACATATTCCTAAATGTAACCTGCTAAGTAGATAGAATGCCACATTCATATGTGTTTTCAGGGCTGATCGTTTGGTTAGAAATCCAGCGTGTGTGCTCTTTCCTAGAGAAGACTATTTCTCCCACTCTGAGAATTCCCTAGTTTCCTGTAGTCATCTGTACTAGAATGAGGCCTCGTGGTCTTTCTCTATCCACTTTGTCATGTCTATTATTGCTGTCCTCGTTCAGTTCAGCTCATGTTTGGGCAGTTACGAGGGTGAGATTTTAGGCATAAAGAAGAAAGCAAAAATGCTACATATGTCTGTAAAACATTACAGTGTAGTAGAATTTTAAAGAAACCATTGATCAAATACAGAGCACAGAGATTTAATACCTAAACTCATTTGCAATTTTTTGCAAACTTTTTTTGTTTTTGTTAGATATTTTTTTTAATTTGTGTAACATAAATACACTAAGGCACTTTTGAGCTGGAAAACATCTAATTCAGTAGATGGTTAAAATGCTTGGAGTACATTTCACAGTGTCACAGGAAGCATGTTTATCTGTCCTCCCCTAGCCATTCCACGTTCAAGGATTATGGAACCTGGATATGATATTAGACTAATCCTTCTCTGAAAAACTGTCCCCTCCAAACCAGACAGATTAGAAAGAGCCACATTAATAATCTTCTCCTCCTTTGTTCAGAAAAAAAGACATCACAACAAGGTGATTTTTCCATAATGTTGCATATATCTCCAAATTTTGCTTTCCGTACACACAGGAAAATATGAAAATTGTTGAGGTTTTACTTTTGAGTTGTTTTTGAATGTTATATGTCAATTAGTTCATGCCCATATAAATCACCTACTTTATTTCTTGACTTTTTAAGAGTTCCTTGTTTTTGACAAGTGAGATGTTGCTTATAAATGGGATTTATGGATTTTTTTTTAAGGGAAATGAGCTATGGTATTGAACTAGAACAACAGAAAGGTGACCTTGCATTTTGCTGTCAGTCTTAGTTTATGGAGGCTGTGATAGCCAGATATCAATTTCCAAACACACTTTTAGTACTATATTTCTGAGAAAAGGAATGAAATAAAGAATTAAAATTAATTCATGAAATCATAGTAAAGCAGTTCTATCCTAACAGGATAAAACCAAACTTCTGAGCTAGAAAGCATCCTGATAACGCTGCCATGCTTGAGGCTCGAGAGAAGACTCAGAAGGTAAGAGCACTGGCTGCTGTTACAGAGGACTCAGAAATGGTTCACAGTACCACTATGATGACTAAAACCATCTATCACGCCAGTTCCAAGGATCCTGTACCCAATTCTGTTTCCAAGAACACCAGACATGCATGTGGTACACATACATGCATTTAGGCAAAAAAAGGCATATAGATAAAAATAAAATAAGGTAGATGAGATACAACAAAATAAATAAAATAAAAATGCCAATCTTGGCTTGTTTGGCTTGTCTTCTTAACAACATGATGCTTGGATGCACCCTAGAGATACAGAATTTATCCTTAAAGTGAGAAAAAAAAATTGTTTAAAGTTTTAGTCTAATTTATTTTAAAATCAGTAATAAATTAGTTTTACCAATGTGTAACAATTGTGTAATAATTGTGTGTATAAACAATGGATAATTATCAAAGTTTAAGTCCTTAAACTTGTGTAGCACAAAACGTAGACAGTCTTATTAATAAAAAACAAACCTGGAGCCAGGTATTGGGGTGAATGCTGAATGATCAGAGAAACAGAACAAGCCACAGCCACCTCACCTTGCCAATTCCTCAGCTGATCCTGTTTCTTCAAACTGGAAGCCTCTGAGTCCTCATTCAGAATGAATCTCAGCTGAACTGCTACTAAGAGCCTAAAAGCGTAACCAGCTCTAGTTCCTGGTCCTCACGCCTTATATACCTTTCTGCCATTACTTCCTGGGATTAAAGGTGTGAGTCACCATACCTGGCTGTTTCCAGTGTGGCTTTGAACTCACAGAGATCCAGATGGATCTCTGCCTCCAGAGGCTAGGATTAAAGGTGTGAGTGCCACCATTTTTCTGGCCTCTATGTCTGTCTAGTGGCTGTTCTGTTCTCTGACCCCAGCTCAATTTATTAGGGTGCGCGATATATTGGAGAACACAATATCACCACCAACTTGTTTTTTTGTTTTTGACTAACACAAAGTTACTGTCAATACTTATATACTTTTATATTGCAATAAATGTATAAAATTAATACTAATCTAACTGAGATGTTTTCCTATCTTTCTTTCATTAGTTTCTCTCCTTTATGTTAAGTAGTCCATCACATTTGATCTCCACTTCCTATAAAATGTCAAGACATTGACAAACGTACACACATTGGTTACCAGGATGTGATTGCCTTGACCTCTACTCCGGTTCCCCAGACTTTTATTCTTACCTGAAGTCTCTCAAGCGTTGTCTTTACTATCTGCCTTTCTTGCTGGTATCTTCATTTTCTGAGCTGCCGTCATATTGGTCTATGAATATCTCCTTATATGATTCTCTACTCTCTCTAGTCTGCTTCTCCAAAAATTTCCAAATCTTAAGAATGAACCAGTTCCAAATGCTTCCCAAAGTACATGGTCAGATAGTCACAACCACGACCTCCCCAAAGATAACAATTTTCTGTGCTAATTACATTTTCTTTGTTTGTTTTTCAGACATGGCCTCTCTATTTCATACTGACCATCTCAGAACTCAAGATGTACAGCAGGTGGGGCGTGAACTCACAGAGGTCCTCCAGCCTCTCCCTCCCAAATGCTGAGTACTATTCACTCTTCCATGAATGTAAGTAAATCTCTGATTGAAACAACTTAAGGAAATGGAGATTCGGTTTGACTAATGGTTTCAGAAATTTCCATTCAAAACAGTGGAAAGGGTGTGCATGAGCAAGGTAGCTTATATAGGTATGGGACCAAACAGCATGGAGAAAGAAGGTTTGAGTTAGTTGATTAAATTTTTGCTTTTTCTCCATTTAATTCTCTCCATAGCCCTGAAAATTATATAGTTCCCCTGACATCCAGGCAACTTTTCCTCTGTGAATGGCCTCACACATATAAATCTACTGTGGAATACCCCCACAGATACACACAGGCATCTCTTAATTCAGTCAAGTTGACAGCCGTGATTAACTATATCAGGAGTGTGGTAGCTATGATTATTCCTGTTTCTATAGCTCTCCTAATTACACATGTGTACTGCTACTCAGCCTTCAATCTTCTGTTTACTGCAATTCTCCCTGATTATCTACTTACTTCTTATCCACTCTTTAATAAATCAACTTAAAATAACTCATATTGCAATCAGCATCTTGTTTAAGGTCAATTGTTTTCTCTATTCCTTTGGTACCATAAGTCAGTGAGACAAAAATATATGATTTGAAACTTCTCTGGCTGTTAATAAAAGTTATACTATAAAACAGCTAGGTAAGATCTAGGACTGTATGCTTCAGAAGTAACTGTACTAAATAGTTCCAGAAAAATAAAATGTAACTTTGTACATGTGAATTCATGCAAGGAGAAGCATGGGAGTATGTAGAAAATATTCAGCATGTCAAATTGGCATTTCAGTGTAATATGCTAGCTTTGTGAATGAAAGATGATGGACTTATTAACATGGCTGATGGTGGATAAACTACTATGAAGAATAAAATCCATGGAAATATCTATCACAAAATTTTGAATGCTTTTTATTTTGGTATATTAAGTTTTAGATGAGTGTATACAGTTGAAAATTTTAAAGCAGAAATTCTTTGTCTTTAATGATATATTAATTTTATCTTGATATTTCCACCACTGTACCCCTATATACATGCTTGTTTATAACTACTTCTTTGAATAATATCTTTTCTGCAAGCACAAAACTTATACTTTGTGTGTATCAATTAACATCTTTCCTAAATATTTGTTTTGAATTTATATGGCAGTATGCACACTTTATTAATATTAAATTGAGGTAGAAAACAAAAATCTGCATGGTAACATAACAAATATGTTTGTGCTGGTAATCTTATCTTAAGCTATTTGATAGGATTTTCGAAAAGTCCTATTTCATGTGTTTTAACATCTTTTATTTTAAAGAGAAAGAAAAAGCAGAATCAATTGAGTTTTTCAGTGAGTTGAAATTTTGTTGCAGCTTATATTTGCATTTAGTCAAAATAAAACACACCTGATAAACAGAAAAAGCAGCCTCTTCCATCCAGTAGCTTTCTCGGTATAACTAACTAGTACTTGGTGTTCCTGCAAGGCAGCCTGGCACAGTTCTGGGCTATGGTATTATCAGACTGACTACGAATCTGACCATTATTATTAGATGTTCATTGTGACTTAACCCAGAATCATTGTTGGTCCACAATTCTACACAAAGACAAATTGAAATAGGAAATACATCAAAATAAAAAAAAGCATTATCAACTCTGTTTTAATTGTATTTGGGTTACTAAAACTCTTTAGTGACAGGCAGAATGTGTGATAAGAAAGTAAAAGGTCCATAGTTGGGGCATGGCACCACTACATAGCAGCATGTGGAAAAAAGACGAAATCTACTAATATTGGCAGGACAGTTGAATATGTTCAGAAGTTAGTGTAGCAGGAATCTTAGATGGTTTTATCAATAAAATCAAACCTGAGCCAGGTATTGGGGTGAACTGGAAGATCAGAGAAACAGAACAGGCCACTGCTAACCTCACCTGGCCAACTTCTCAGCTGATCTTGTTTCCTCAGACTGGAAGCTTCTGCATCCTCATCCCAATGGTGCTCAGCTGAACTGCGCTGCTTTAATCAGCCAAATGCCTAACCAGCCAAATGCCTAACCAGCCAAATGCTTCTAGTTTCTGGTCCTCACGCCTTATATACCTTTCTGCTTTCTACCACCACTCCCTGGGATTAAAGGCTCGCTTTCTGGGATTAAAGGCGTGAGTCACCATGCCTGGCTGTTTCCAATGTGGCCTTGAACTCACAGAGATCCCAGATGGATTTCTGCCTCTGGAATGCTAGGATTAAAGGTGTGAGTGCCACCATTTTCTAGCCTCTGTATCTAGTGGCTGTCTGTTCTCTGACCCCAGATAAATTTATTAGGGTGCACAATATTTTTTTTAAAGATTTATTTATTTATTATGTATACAGCATGTATGACTGCAGGCCAGAAGAGGGCACCAGATCTCATTACAGATGGTTGAGAGCCACCATGTGGTTGCTGGGAATTGAACTCAGGACCTTTGGAAGAGCAGTCAGTGCTCTTAACCTCTGAGCCATCTCTACAGCCCCAAGGGTGCACAATAGTTTGGGGAATACAATACCACCACAAGTTAGGAAGTGCCAAGATCTTACAACAAATGTGACACTTTACCTTGAGAAAGCCTGGAAATGTGTCTTTGGAAGTATATGTTTGAAGAGCCATAGAATTCGATGTTTTTCAACTTGTGGGTCACAGACCCTTTTGAGGTCACATATCAGATATCCTGCATATGAGATATGTACATTACGATTCATAACAGTAGAAAAATTACAGTTATGAAGTAGCAACGAAATAATTTTGTGATTAGGGGTTACCAAAACATGAAAAAAACGGTATTAAAGGGTCGCAGCATCAGGAAGGTTGGGAGCCACTGGTTGTAGTTAGTCACCTGTGGTGAAAAGGCTTGACCTGCAATGTGATGGAATGTGGCCACAAGGATGTTGGCATTTGTATGTCATGACAATGGTGAGTTGAGGTGAGTGCTGGCCTGTTTACCTCTGTGTACTTGCCAGTATTCCTACACAAGGAGTCAGAAGCATGCAAGTGACTCTGCTCTCAGCTGACTGGGATTCATGGGGTCCTATCTAGAGAAAACACCAAATTCCACTCTTCTCAAACTGTTTCCTGACACATCACAGTGGGGAAAATTCAATATTTCGAAATAAATGTTACAGCACCGCTATAAAATTTTCCATTATTATTTTTTAACAGACCCAACTTAGTCTGTACAGACGTACTTCATTGATTCTCAAGGAAAACTTCTTGAAAATAACATTCATGTCCATACATTGAACATAATCTTTACTGTTCTATCAAAAATCATTGTGTGTGTTATTGTTATCTCTACAGTGTCAGTATGCAAGTACAGTTGGGAACTAAATTATATGTCCAAATATTAGGTTATTGCTGAAATCCATTACAAAAATAGGTATCAAATAATTTATATATAAACATTTGAGACTTGTTTACAAAAAAGAATCAGTGTCTAAATTTGCAATTAACTGGTTCATAAAATACCAAATCTACTATTTAAAGTCATAAGTTATAAATGGATGATAATTCCTTATACAATAACAGGTCAGTGACTATTTTCTGTGTAGAAACAAAACATTATTTTAAGCCCCAGGCCAAATGTCTATCTTTGATTTTTTACTGGGATAACATGTTGTGAGTATAATTATAAGCCAAAAGAGTATTGATTTTCCTTTTGTACAGATAGAGTATTATTAAATATAAATCTTGCCTGTGTTATATTATTTTGTTTAACTGATTTATGCTTAAATTATACATGATTTTATTTTTCATTTAAAATGCAAATAATAGGAACTAGATAAATTGGTCAATGGTTAAGAACACTTGTTTCTTGCAGAGGAGTACGTTCAGCTCCTGTCCCAAAAAGAGTAGCTCCCATTCATCTGTAACCCCTTTTCTAGAATATCAGAGGAATAGGCTTGCATGTAGTGCACATACATACATGCTTACAAACATTCATACACATAAAAGAAAAATAAATCTTTGAAGTGCAAATAATATCAACTCATAAATATCCCAAGAAAATAAATACAAACCAAACCAAAGAAAAGACAAACATTTCTCACTAATTTTTTCAGTTTTTTTTTTTTTATCAATAAGTATCTATGTTTTCCATGATACTGACTTCATGTAAAAGGCAGTTGTCCTAGTAATTCACAATAATTTCAGAACGGTCTCAAAAGGTTGTGCGGCAGTGGCACACACCTTTAATCCCTGCACTAGGGAGGCAGAGCCAGGCCCATCTCTGTGAGTTCGAGGCCAGCCTGGTCTACAGAGTGAGATCCAAGACAGGCACCAAAACTACATAGAGAAACCCTGTCTCAAAAAACAAACAAACAAAAAAAAAAACAACAAAAAAAGAATAGTCTCAAAAGATGTAATGCTGCCAACAACCCAAACCAATGTCTGTTTTATTAATCATCACACCAGGGAAAATAGTATCAGAGTCACAGAATAAAGGTTGCCTTATTTCCCTTATGCTTCAGAAATGATAATTTCAATTGCATGAAAGGATACACTTACATAAAGATATAGCATATTAGACTAGTCTTTCAGTGACAGTTAGAAGGAATGGAAAGTCAAGAGGAATCCAGATCAAGATCCTAGCTATATAGATACCTATGTATTTGCATTTAGTCATAATTTGATTTTCTTGTTTGGATTTCCTTTCCTTGTTTTGAGACCATGAAATCCCTTGGTCCTTTCTACTTACTACGTTCTCTCTGGTAGACTGTAAATATAACTGTTGAACCTAAAATTTCAATATTTTATATTCTCCGAAGGTATTGTTATAGGATATTATTTGTTTTTATATTCTTCAAGTATTCGTTAATTCATACGGCATCATACATATTTCTAGCACTAGAAGATAAGTTGTCTTAATAAGATTGGTTTAAAATATGTATCTTTATGCCTATCCTTCCATCTTAGATATTTATTTTTTTATTCACTTACTTCATCTTGAAATGTGTCACTATTCCTTGAAAGATAAAATTGAATTTTTTTTCTCTCACACCAGGTAGGGTAGCAAGAGATCCAAGAATGATTCCACCCAAATACAGCCCGGTAAAACAAGTGTTAGGTAGCTAGTCAGATATTAGAAGGCTTGCATGTCATTGAACATTGATTTTCTAATAATCAAAACTTGTAAGTCAAGAAATGAAACTGTACAATCTAGATTTCTCTCCAAAACAAACAAAACAAAACAACAACAACAAAAAGCCCTGAGATCTGAGCCCATCCCTTTTCCTGGTGAGGACATGATATTCAGAAGACTATATATCACATTTTTTTCACTTTATTCGCACACATTTCCTGTTACATACATGGTACTCTAACTCTGGTTCCTTTTTCAAAAGCACTGGAGTTGCACTAAATGTAATGTTTCCCCAGATGTATTCCCATTGCCATGTGATAAGGTCCATTAACTTTTGAGACCAGATTAAAGAGGTGATAGCAGGTCTCTAATGGCGAGTTTTCTGTTTTATGAATCAATTGCCTTGCATAATGCACCACTGAGACTTAGAGGGAACTTACAGATTCTCCTGAAGGCATCAGACTCTGATACACTGTGGACTAGATATGTGTCTCTACTTTGGAGGTTTCCTTAAGATTGCTCCCTATCCTTGAAGGAAAGAAATCTATATGGGTATCTGAGAGAAGTAACCCTACATTTACTATGAAAAATGTAAAATAAATGATTTAATTTAATTACTAACGATAAAAAATGAAAAAATAAAAATAGAAATAATAATACATAAAAAATAAAGATAAAGGAGAGAGAAAGAAAGAGAGATAGAAGAAAGAGAGAAAGAAAGAAAGAAAGAAAGAAAGAAAGAAAGAAAGAAAGAAAG